>REGL01000294.1:198184-218611 GCA_004194395.1 Aurelia aurita complex sp. Pacific
TTTCTAGAAACTAGATGCTTACAGCTATTGCGTTATATCTCCAAAATGAGAATTCCTGTCTTAGTTTAGAAAATATTGGAGTTTGAAAAAATTTCGGTTAAATTTAGGCCAACAAAAGTTCATTTTCTTGAAACTGCAAGCCGAAGTTCAAGACGAGAAAAAGACAAGTTTATTTCGTCAACAATTGGCGAAAGGTGGCAAATAGGACAAAACGACATCGAGGAATCCAAAACTTTCAACAAAATTTCCATGAAACAAAGGACAAACGTTAAATTTATGATAAAGTCTGCTTACCTGCTGTGCTGAATCCCGAGTTTGTAAACAGAGTTGTCCACGGCCTTTGAAAAATATGAAAAACCAAGGGGCTCTGAGTTCAAAATGCTGGTGGATTTTGTTTATTTGATTTAGGAGCTGTTTTGTAATCTTTTCATTTATGCGCTAAATACGCGAGAATTACAATGCCTTCTGCTCGGCTTCTGAATCAGATAAACAAAATCCGCCAGAAGGAACTTTAGATTTACTCTTCTTCTTTCGTTGTATGCAAATAACTTCTCTTAAAAACCACCCTTATCTTGCACAAGGCGAGAGTTTGCCCCACTAGTTTCGTTTGTGTTGAATTACTGGTTGAGGGAATTTCCTTTGTCTGCAGTCGGTAATTGCTTTGAAATGAGGTGTCAATCAAACGCAACTGTTGCTATTGTATCACAAAATCTGCCCTTGTGTCTGCTAAGAGATGAGCCAATCTCTCATAAGTACGACTCACCGAAGTCAAATATCTTGTAAGGCGGAAAACTGTCACTAAGTGTCTAAACTGTTCGAATGAAACAGAAGACAAATCTTTTTGCAATGACGTTGATGTTGAATATAGCCAAGAAAGATGTGCGAAATTTGTGCATTGTTTACATACATTTTCCTCTTTTTTTTGTGTGGCAAGAAGTTACACTTAGAAAATAATTTCTCATTTGTGATCAATGAGAATTCTACAACTAATGTATAACTTTTCTTTGTTTCTCTTTTTGCTTTTGATTGTAGGCTGATCCACAATCGTCCGGCAGTAATGGTCTTGATCTGAAGAAATCAAAGGTCTCCATTGATGGAAGCAAACTTCGAACAGTTGCCAGTCAAAGTGTTGTCCATACGCTCTCGATGACTGCTGACAACTGGAGCAGAACAGAACAAACGGAGATGGACATCCCATTGTTGAATCATTACATTATTTGCAACGAGACCGAAGATATACTCCGGTTTGGTCAGGTAAATTTGATTTGATAGAGGAATAATGGTATACCGGATGTCCCAAAATTATGTATTATCGTTTGATTGCTCGTATGTCCATGACCGTTGAACCGCTTTATTTTATCCGATTGCCGAAAGGTTCAATTGCATTCGAGGATGTTGGTTGTGGTTTAGGCCAATGTCTTCATGTTGAAAAGAAGATGGATAAACCTGCTCAAATTCAAGTCTTATATGGCATGAAAAAGAAACGACCTACTTTCCCAGTCAATATTTTAGATGTGATGCAAAAGGCTGAACTTATATGTCGTTCAGAGAATATATATCGTTCAGAGAATACGAATTAAGTTAAAATTGAATTCAGAGGATACGAATAGGAGTTCATCCTTTTGTATCACATCTAAAATGTTGACTAGAAAAATAGGCCGTTTTCTGTCTCATGCCATCTAAGGCTTGAATTTGAGCAGGTTTATCTATCTTCTTTTCGACATGAAAACGCCGTAGTAACACCATAACCAACATCTTAAAATACAATTTAGCCTCCTTTATGCAATCAAATAAAACAAAGTTTTTGAAAATCGGTTCATTGGTTATGAACATGTAAGCAATCAAACAATAATACATCATTTTGGGACACCCTGTACATGATTCTACTCCTAGTGTAAGGAATAATCGATTTATGTGATAAGAAGTTCTTGTTCTGTAGCTGCAGCAATAAAATAATGCAGTTACTCAGGAACGCTTCTTTTCAAAGGATGGATTCCAGGAGCTGGTATCAATTTGGGTGATGGCACTGTGTGGTCGTCTCATTTTTGAGCTATTTGGCTCCGCAAGAAAAAGTCTTAAGCTTTAATTCGTGTTTCTGAGACAAATGGTTTGAGCTCTATAAGTACCGCCGATTTAATTCATGAAAACTTTCTGCCAATGATTTTTAAGAAGATGTCAGGAATGGTTCGAGCATTAGCAATCTTGTAGATGTGATTAGACCATCACAATCTACTCTAGCATTCCTCCATAAGAGTCTTCAGACCTCTCAATCTAGGAGTCCTTTGTTTTTTACTGCCCATCCCACGAATATATATAAGAACAGGAGCCCACTATTTTTACTTTATAGATCGATACAGACGAAGATATTCAACTTGCAAGTGGCCAGATGTATCCATATAGCTGGAGGTCTCCTCATAACCGAGCTCTACATCTCTGCATCGATTCTATTGGTGACTGGAAATGGAGTCTTCCTTTTGATATTGATGATGTGAATGGCTGTTCAAGGACCATAAAACATAGCACACACAACTCATTACTTCATATTGAAGTGAGAAGGATTGGTGGCATCCAAAAACAGGTACTTTAATTTCTAGTTTCGGAACACTGGCTACGACTTGAGGCATGGGACCGACGCGCTGCTTCCAAAAGTACGCACTACGTCCTTTGGAATCGAGTCCGTAGCTTTCCTTGGAAATAGAATGTGGCAGCTGCTACCACACGAGATAAGAGACTCCAGCACCCTTCAAATTTTCAAAAGCAAATAAGGTGCTGGAATGGTGATAAATGCAACTGTAGGCTTTGCAAAACATATGTACAACAGGTTGGGTTCATAACAGGATAGTTATTGAAATTATTGTAATTATACATATTCATATTATTTTTAGATTAGATTGTAAATTTTGTGAATAAGTAGGCCTTAATTAGCTGTAATTTTAGCTATGGTTTTGTTTCAGCCTACTTTGTAAATAAATAAATGATGATGACGATGATGAAGGACAAATTTTTTTTGGTTGTGTTTCATTATAGATAGACCAATCAACTCAATTAAAATTCATTTAGACATATTCTCACATCTCTGTAATATAAGCCTAAATTCAAGTTTCACTTCTCCGTATCTCTTCAGCATTGCCTCCTTCAATTTTTGTAGATCATCATCAGTGGCGGGCTCGTTTTCCGAAATTGTCTCAAGAGAGATTTAGAATTTGAATTAATTATACACCACGTCGAAGTCATTGGACAGCTACAACAACAGAAGATAACACAGGTATGAACATGTGTCTTCAACTATGAACAACATTTTTGGTCAATAAATAGTGCAGATAATTTTGAAAAAGATGGTCTTCGTATTGAATGGGGTCTTCTCTTTAAAGACACAGGCAGTGAAAAGTGTCTTCAATGATTCCTGTTGGTTGCCAAGAGAGATGAACAGAGAGTTGAATTGAAGAGACAAACAGACACAGCACATTTCATCATCACGTTTCATCATCAATGGTTAGTTTTAAGTAAGACAAAGAGATGTCTATCTTACAGCTAATTTATGCATACTATGAGCAGTGCGTTCCGCATCCAGGCATTGTACCCCTAGTTTAACATCCTTTCCGAAAGATGGGAAAATGAGTTGTTTGTTCAGAACTTTGGAAGGCCAGATTGTGACATCATTCACCCAAGCTTAAACTTCAGTTACTTAACAAGAACTGCATAAGCCGCTCGGCCACTCTGGAACTTGCTTAGTAGTCCTGACAGGCCATCATAACGAAACTCTCTCGAGTCGTTTACACATCCTCATTTATTTTTCCTTTTTAAAAAATTTAAAAATTTGGGTTTGTTGACAGAGACATCTACTGTTTATTCTATTGTGTAAATTCATTGTTAAATTACTGTCAGCAAGCAAAGCATCAATTTGAGTGGCTTAAACGTAGATGTGGAAGAAGTGGCTCAAACAGCATTAGAGAAAAACATTTTGCATAGAATGTCCTTGTGCGGATGGATTTTGAACTTTTTGATGAAACTCCATCAATCATCAATGTTTGCTCTATGAATGCATATTTTGATTTTTGTTTTGATATCATCAAATTTTTCAGTCGAAACCATTTCGCCTATTTTCTTCCTTTGTAATTCACAAACATTAAGTCTGGTACCCAGGGTAAGACATTGCGCAAGTTCTAAAACACTTCAGTTTTGTAAGATAAAATATTAGCATTGAAGAGAGAAATGATCAAAGCACCTCATAAGTCATGCTACAGACCAGTTTCGCCCAATTCAGGGCTCATCAGTGCAGCCAGACAGTATGAGGCCTTTCGCCTGGCATTGAATGTCTTGCAAAGACGAATGCGTTAACCCAGTTTATTATTTATTAGGCCCAGTTTAAACAAAATTTGTTTGCCATATCGAGTCTAATAGATGCTGCTAAAAACGTCTAAGTGTTAATTAAATTTGACATAAAAACGATGCTTGAATCACCTGCCGTTTTAAATAGATAAAGCGGCAGGAGTTCACCAGGTCTGTCGTATCAAACGGCAGAAAAACGACTTGATTTAAACTTCGTATTTCTGCCCCATTTGGTTAATCAATTCTTGGCCATGGTCCGTGGTTTCTCCGTGTAATCAGCCACTGCGCTTGTGCATTTTGAGAAAGTGCCATTTTAACCATTTGATTTCAATCCAACACGGCAAAAATGATGTGTAAATCAGATTTTTAAACATGGCAAATTCTGCCGTTTTTAATACAGTTTTATTTGACACGGCAAAAATACGATGTATAAACTAGGCCTAAGATAAAATGTTAGTGTATTAGCGCGGTGAAGTCATCTATCAACAGCAAAACAAAAATAAAATCCATCCGTACCAAGCAAGCTTTACAAAGACAACATTTTTCTCCTATGTTTTCACAAACATATACGTCCGGCATAGTGTTGGCAGTTCAATCCTGACCTTATGTTTCTCCATAGGTTTCAAAGAACTTTGTGGTTCCATGTGACACAACGAGGCCATCAATGTCATTTTCCCCTGGCACTGTTACCTCAGTATATGTTAGATCTGTTCAACATGACCGAATAACCATGTGGTCAACTCCTTTACCCATTGCAAATGATGATGATGGACTGGATATATGTATGCCTTTGACGGTAATCCTTATCAATTATCTGGTACTCTACTTCATTTTCATTTCAAAGAATAACGCACTTCAGAGCTGTTTAGCACAAGCTATATGTGGTACAACCAACATTAGTTCTCACAGCAGGGGTGAATTTGTAAAACAAAGGATACCATTCCGTTTAAGACAAAGCCATTTGACAGTCTCAAGAATAGATTTCACACATTTTCAACGCAGCCGACCAAGGACGCCTACCTTGTAGGAAGTGTGTTTATTCACGGTACTTTACGCGTAGTAATTGGTGTCCTATGACCCAGTCCTGTTAATCTTTGTAGGGATTTTCAAATTCTAACGTCTGTTAGTGTTGACCTATCAAAAATCACGCTGTCTGATTCCCTGTGGCCAGATCGTATAACAGTTGATCTCGTGTTTCATAAACACCGGACTTTGAAACCACAAAGTTATTCATACGTCATCTTGACCTGGAGAGGACTGACTCTGGGTCGGTATGGTTCTAGGACACTCTCTGTACTGGGTCACAGGACACCAATTACTCTACAGTACTAGGAATAAACACACTTCCTACAAGGTAGGCGCCCTTGAGCTGACCATAATGTTTTGCTTTAGTTATTTATTTTGCTTTGGTTGAGTGCACTCAGAGGTGTGAAATCTACTCTTTAGAAAGGCAAGTCGCTTTGTCTTTTTGAAGCCTGAACTCTCGTTTCACAAAATTGTCCTTTTCTGGTTCTCACATTACTAGGGCTAATAGACGGTTGTGCTTAAGATGGCATCAGGGAATTTTTACCCTAAGAATTTGCACCTCAATGAGTGTCCGATTGATTTGATTGGAAAACTCCTCTTTGGACGCAAAGGATCATGTGTAAATTGCCGTGATGCCATCTTTAGTGCAATCGTCTATTGGAAATCATGTGTGCTTTACATTTCGTTGACCTCTAAACTGGCGATTAGAGATTAAACCGAGAAATTAGTGGGCTTTCGCCACCTCAACTTACACAGCTGTCACGGAAAATTGTCTCTTTTTAAACAGAATTTTGCCTGCTGTCAAATTTGAAATCCTTGCAAGTGACCACTTTAAAAGGGAGACAGTTTTGATTTGAGAACTTGCCGGCTTTTATTCAGATGAATCTGCATCCGTTCAATCCCCCTGCCTTTTACCGCTGAAAACATGAGCATTAACCAAATGCTAAAAATCGATGTCAATATATTTTATCCTTAAACTTTTATTTGATTCTATTTCCAGCTTTCAAGCAAAGAGGAAACAATAAATGTATGGTACAACGTATCACATATCAACAATAGCAGATACTCGCAAGTACAAGTTTGCATTTGCCCAATGTTTATTATCCGCAACCATCTTAGTTGGCCCGTTGTCATGACAGCAAAACAGCGTGATCGCGAAGAGACGCGTCAACTTCTCTCACCTGGCTGTGGACAAGAAATCGAGGTAGGGAAATATTTTTCATCTGTTTGGAGGAAATACAGTTAAGTCCCACTTTCAAGTAGTTAAAGGGAATCGACATAGTTAAAATCTGGCCCGGGCCAAGTTAAAAATATAATCTATTGTATTCAACAACTTTGACGCCTGCGGTTTCATTGTATGGCGAAGGAAACAATGGGTTTGTGGGCATTTCTTGAGCCTATTTATAGCAGCTTGTCGATATAGATATGTCTATTCCCTTTAAAATGTGAATTTGCAATTTGAAAGTCAATCAGAATTCAGCAAGCTAGTAAAGAGAGAAGAATGGGGCTGAGGTCGAAAATTGGTTTTTTATAGATTGGATTTTTATCATATCTAATTCGAAAAGTCTTAGACAGACAGCAATCTTTGATAAAAACTTCTGGTCATCCTAATGAAAGTTTTGCAAGTTTAGCAAATAGGTTAATATACTACCGTATAGATATCATGGGGCGTTAACAAGCAATATAGAGGGCTGCGTTGGTTGCTGGATTGTTGGAGAAATTTCCCAGTCTATTGGTTTTATGCATTTTTCTTTTATTTTTCATTGTTAGATTTTACGGTTTTGTTGTATATAATTATTGTAAGTAATTCTTAGATATTTTTAACGTGTATATTTTGTAAGTTTGTTTGTGGAGGGCCCTTTGAAAATCAGCCACTAGGCTGAAGGGCTTCCCTTCTTAATAAATTGAAATATGAAATATGAAAATATGAAGTATTTTGGCGAACACAACTCAGATTGTATGAACAGTCCCAAAGGGATATAGAATGGATAAAAATAGTTTGTCCTTTTGTGCTTGCACAGTGCCCAACATAATGCATTTTTTGTTCAATTTTATGGTAGAAAACAGTATTTTTGTCATGGTTTGGAAGTACACACGTACATGAATATGGAAAGTGTCTTCAAAAACTCCCATCATAGACGTAGAACCTAGCCTTTGCGCAGACTCGACTGATTTGTTGTCATAGAAGAACCTCGCTGAAAAGAAACTAGTCAATTCTGCACGCAGGCTATGTAGAACCATGGGTATTGTGGACACGATTTGTGTCCATCGTGTCCACAATACCTGGCCTAAATGTTACTCAATGAATTAATGTAGTTCGTTACCTTGCTTGTCTTTTTTCATGAGTGTCTCCGCCCTGTTGCTTCGGCAGCTATTCTCGCTTACTTTTAACGGACTAAGGTTTGAACAGTGCCGTGCTCTGAAGTTTTCGCCTGAGAACTAGTTCCTAGAGCGTCGCAGCCCTCAAACGACTTCTGGGAACTAGTTCCCAGGTGATAACTTTCAGAGCGCGGCACTGTTCAAACCTTAGGCCGTTAAAAGTAAGCAAGAATGGCTGCCGAAGCAACAGAACAGAAATACTCATGAAATGAAGACAAGCAAGGTAACGAATAACATTTATTCATTTAGTAACATTTAGGCCAGGTATTGTGGACACGATCGACACAAATCGTGTCCAAAATACCCATGGATAAACCTGTCTGGTAGCTCAAATACGTTTGTTTTACATTGATATTCCAATGCAGCAAGATTTTTACAAAAAATATCGTCTTTACGTAATTTGATAATTTTCTTATCTTATCCCTCTGCTTACTCTACTCTCGCCCACTTGCAATGGTGAAAACATCTTTTATATTCTCACCTCAGATGCTAGGCTTCGAGCCTCATGTATGGTACAATTTGATTTTTCAACTGGAAGGTACGAATGAATGTACGGATCCACCGCTGGCTTTGAATACAACATTCATTGATATTTTGAAGAAGAAGAAAAAGTTGGATTTACAAAATATTCGTTTTGAATCGGAGTGGCCATATATAGATGGATGGTGAGTGGATTTTCTAATCGTTGGGGAGATGAAGTGCTGACCCTATTGTTTTGATACGTTGCGTTTCTGCTTTGTTGAGAGCGAATCGACGTTGGGCTCACGCTGTCAAGCGCATCGCTGCTCTTGTTTCTTCCCTTGTTCTCAACGGTCAAGCTAATTTGCATATTACATAAGTGAAGTAAATCGTTACTGTGCATGCGATCTGTAGCCCTTTTGAGGGGATTCCTCGAGGCTGACAACTTAGCCTGTTCGTATCCCTAACAACTAAGGTCATATCATCGCTGTGTTCGTTTGAAATTTTCATCGCTGTGTTCGTTTGAAATTGAAACTGATCGGAATCTAACGAGATATACGATGGTAATTCTTGTCCCGTTTCCTCATGTACCATCCCAAATTCTTGTTTTATGATCCTCTTGTTATTTGATTATTATAGAGTGGTGTCGCCCATTATGGCCGGTGGCCCATTATGGCTAATTAGTGAGAGAAATTGAAATTTCAGGAGACTGGAAAGTTGTAATCACATTAAAAATTGCTCGGGAAATCTTGGCTGATGTCAGTTCAGGCCCGTAGGAAGCGTGGGGGGGCAGGGGGGCTCAAACCCCCCCAATAATTTTGAAAACAATTGTGCTACGTCACAATTATTGATTAGATGTATTGTTCTCTTTCATTTGAGGAACAATTGCCCCCTCCCCCAATCGGAAGCTGCTTCCTACGGCCATGCGTCAGTTTTATCATAATTGACCTTATCTAAAGCTTCAGTTATTTGCATTGAAACCCGACAAGATATTTTGTTCACATTTGTAACCGACTCTGCAAGTATGTTTCAATTTCACGTTTCTATTTAAATTCCTTCTTTTCGTTTCTTTCGCTCAGCACCTTATAGTTTGAATCTTTTGTCTGACTTGATTTTTAAGAAACAAAGATCTACAATGAAGCCAAGCAAATTTGATTTCAAATGTAGATTTGAGGCAATAAAGTTTGATTGCCACTTTTTCGATTTTTTTCGCCCACCAGTTTGCATTTCATTCCAAAAAGCGTTGAATTTCGTGAAAATCTTAATTACAGACTTGAAAATCAATGAAATCTAAAAAATGCAGCATTAGATTTGATTTATTTTCATTTTAGGATTGTGCGGCAAAAATGTATGTATGAATGCACGGCAGAATTAACAACAAGTGAAAGCATGCATTTCTATAGCCAAAACTCGACGTTTAGGTCAAGTCTCATTTAAATTTTAATGTTAAAAGTGCTCAATGATAAACAAATAACAGCAATTAAAACTATTGCTCTTATTGGCACTTTGACTGTGGAGAAGCGTAACTTGTTTGCCCTTCGGCCATAATGAGGGACACCCGAAGAAAATGCCGTTTTTACTGCCATCTTCGAAATTCTTGTAAAATCAAAATGTAGATTTGATGTAAAAGCATAACACTCTCTCGTGTTGTTCCCATTAGTTGGTGATATCACCTGGCTACTTGGTTTTCGTCATTTATAGCGCTTTGAGGTTCTAATTTCAAAAGTTCGCGACGACATGGGCATAATCGACGACACCACTCTATATACATCTTTCAGGATACGATTTTCGCTCTCCGATTCAGATTGACGTGGCAGTTCCTTTCCATAGCTATAAGAGCTTCTGTCAAAGGTGGTAACAATTGCTGTTTCTTTGGTCCCTGGATGCAATCTTTATCTTTCAATTCTGCAAAGGTTTTTTTCATTGTTCTGAAAATTGCACTTACGAGCATAGTAAATGATTCCAACTCTAGGCCTACTTTGAGAGTTTCGTAACATCATTTTTGAAAATAGCTTTGAATAGCAGACTCATCGTAACAAACCCACAAACGCAACATTAGATACTGTAATCTGTGGAAAGAAAACTATTAGCTCATGTGAAAGAATAACTACCAAAATAAACCTGTAACTATGGGAAGAAAACCGTTGAATCTTGCAAGACGTTGCTTCTCTTGCAGGATTTACAGTTTCCTTCCTAGTTACAGGTTTAATGTGGTTGTTATTCTTTTACAAGAGCGAACAGTTTTCTTTTCACAGATTACAGTGTCTAATGCTGCATTTCTGGGTTTATTACGATGATTTCATTATTTAAGGCTATTTTTGGAATCATTTTTGGAAAATTGTTCGTAACTAATGACTTGTGAGACCATAGGTGATCCTTCTTCTTCTTCTCTGTTCGCAAACAAATTTTGAAACAAATGAATTATAAAGTCTGCAAGCTATATAATTAGGGAAACATGGTACTTCTTTTTTGCTCACCCAGTATTTTCACCCTTATAGCTCCATACAAGAAGAAGAGCCACCAAGAATTATGCCTCAAAGGAGTCCCAAAGCCCTAGCTCGCACATCCAATGCAGATCTGCAATGCCAGTTATTACAGAGATGGCCTAGCCTGCCAGCAATTATTATCGAAATCAGACCAAAGTTTGTCATCAATAACAGCTCAAGCGAAGATTTGGTTCTCAGAGATCCTGAGACACATCTTATATGGGAACTTAAAAAGAATGGTACAGTTACGTCTCCGGCTATTCAGGTAAAAAGTTCTGCGTTACCGCTTCTTATTGAGACATTCTCTACCGTCATCCTTTTTTCTCCTTCTTACATTTGCTATACAATGGTCTTCTTCGTCACTTTTGATTTGAATTCATTGCGCTGCGAATGGCATTCCTACGCGAATGTCTCTGAATTTACCTCTTCTACCCCATTTTGACACAGGCCTAGGCACAACGTCAGTTTTTTTAAATTCCTAGCAATATCCTTGCAACAGCATCTACGTTTGCTGCCAGAATTCTTTGAAATTTTTGTTTCTTGTTTCAAAATTTTATTCAACGTTAAAAAGTCCAGTTGAGGCTAGGTTAGTGTAGTGGCTAGCACGCTCACCCTCCTTGATGAAGGTCGTGGATTGAAGACCAAAGCTGGCTGCCTGGAAATGTACCACCGCACACACTAAAAATTTCTGTACACGTCTCTCCTCGGAGAAATGCTTGCTTCAATTCGTTGGGATTATGTGCGTAGAGGGAGGAGAGTCCCCAACTCACTATAATTCCAGGCGAAAGAAATCATGAGGTGTGGTCAGATCGAGAGGAAAGACCTGACGCTGCCTCGATAAGCTCAGCTTCTCAGTGTCCTAAAAAGTGCCTTCGGATGCTTGGTAGAAATGTAGACAAGAAGGTGCCAATGGCAATGGTTTCATCGGCGTTAGCAATGGACATGTCATGGGTGCTTCGAGCAGACCATTCACGACAGGGCCGTAGGAAGAAGCTTCGGATTGGGGGGGGAAAAAAAAAAAAAAAAAAAAAAAAAAATTGTTCTTAAAACAATAGAGAACAATACATCTAATTAATTCGTGTGACATAGCACCATTGTTTTCAAAATTATTAGGGGGGGGGCTTGAGCCCCCCCCCCTACCCCCCACCCCCGCTTCCTACGGGCCTGTTCACGAAGAAGAAAAAAAATGTTACGCTTAGGTCCTCAAACCTTTGCTTGTAGCTACAAGATCCCCCCTCTTGCAGCTTTTGACAATAGAATGATTAACCATGTTTTACTACTCCCTTGAAAAAATGATGAAACACATATGCTTTGGAAAGCAGGGGGAATTAGACAAGTTTCTATAGTTGTTTTGAGAATAAACTTCTTAAATCTTTTTATATCACTTATCTAATATGCAGCAACTTAAAGTTCTTAAATCACTTTACATTTCTGTTTTCTCCATAGGGCGTTATCCAGTTTGGCAAACGACTTCTCGATCGTTCTGATGTTCAATGGTCAAATGAACTCCGTCTCTTAGAACATTTTGAGGCAAAATCACGTGCCACTTTTGACAACCATCAAGTGGAAGAACTCTCTCCACACGCCTCGACTAGCTTCACTATCATCAACCGAGAGGGAAATTCTTGTTTGCAGTTTGCATTGTCTTCTAAAATTCGAAATGGTATCATTATTGTTAATATCAGAGAAAGATTCTGTGTTCATAATGCCACTGGAGTTACTCTGAAATGCTTTCCTACACTATGTGATGGTGATTATGTACAGGTAAATTTTTAATTGTTATTTTGTACAGGGCCATAGAGGGTATCCCAAAAGGTATGCCCCGCCCGTTTGTATGGCTGCTGTGGAGGAATTGTAAATTCTATTGTGCCTTTTTTACACAAATGCATAGTATAGGGTTCACCTTAGAAAATTTGAGATCCCGTCTGACTCAACCTCACAAAGGGTTCCTGATTTATGGCGCAAGAAAGGAATTGTACGGAGGTGAGCACTCCAAGAAAAGCATTTTTCACCCTGCTTTAGACATTTTCTCTCGAAGTGATAGCTGGCTTCAGAAAAAATCGGCGAAAAGCATACCCCACAACGTAAGGCGAAAAGCATACCCTGAAAAGTAAAAGTTTGCCGAAAAACAATGAAATTAGACTGTTGACAACCGGCTTTAGAAAAATTGCCGTCTTTTCATACCCGGTGTTAGAAAAAAGAGGCGAAAACGATACCCGGAAAGGAGTGCACATCCCGTCAGCAAAATATACTAAGTACCCCCCCCCCGGGAAGAAAGGAAAAAATGAGTGGTTGCTTCAAAAATAGCATTTCTAGCATTCAAGTTTTTTCTACATTTTTGATGGGGCTAGTTGTGTTGTCTTATAGATAAATAGCGTTATTGACATGCTGAAAAATGTATACAATATTTAGATACAGTGCTGAACCCTTTTCTTTCAAAATGTACTTTATTTATGGAGAACGATAGTGCTGTTTTTGAAGCAACCACTAATTTTGCCTTTCCTGCTCTATAAATCAGCAACTACGTTTCAGATGGGCTCAAGCAAGGTCTCTAATTCTAAGTTGAGCCCATCCTATGCAATTATATAAAAATCAACACAACAGAAGTTATATCTCCCCCACAGTAGCCACATAAACAGGGCACAATTTGTTGGGATGCCCTGTAGAAGGAAGCGTGAATTCTTTCAAAACATGTGTTGATGCGAGATAATTTGTAAAGTGATCTTGATTTTATTTATCATTGAATTCATGCACAATTTAAATTGGAATGTTGACACTGATTTTTGAGTATTTTTATTTGATGTCTTTCAACAATGATTTTCATGAGCTTTAGAGGTCACGATGAATATCCTTAGATTTGAGTCGGAAAAACCCCGAGTTTGAGTCTTTAGATAGTGAAGACCAACATTGACTTGAAAACATTATCAAATGTAAATTGGGGATATAATGAAATGAAAATACGTGTGACAGGAGAAAAATTATATTATTATATTTTCAAGCAACCCTCTATTCTTTAAAATCCATATGGTCTGTATTTATTGCACGTGCTATCATTAGTCTGTCCCTTTATTAAGGACCCAGAAGCAAAAGCTGAATGTTAGTTCTTTTCATTTTAGATAAAGAATGCAGTTTGCAGTGACATCATTCTGACGACCAGCCCATCAAACATCCATCAAGTTTCTTTGATACAAGAAACAGATTCTTCGATGACTCACCTCCCTGATTTATCAGAATTCTCCATTCGTTTCTTCTTTTACGCATCCGAAGAATCCCCCGAAACTCTCCACAATGGTCATGCATTCGATTTATCCCGAGATCATCTGCGAGAGAATATGTTGCTGCGAGGAATCGAAGACAAGCCACTTCTTGTTGCCATGACATCATACTTGCAAGATAGTGTTATCAATATCTTTCTGGACAATGACCCATGCCCGAGCGTGGTTTTCACCAATCAGACTGCATTCGATATTATCGTAACACCAGCATCAGCTGAAAGAGAAGCTGATGGTAAGAAGCGTAAAACCGAGTCAGATGCAATATGGGAGCCATCTAGGGAAGTCCGTTCTAACGAAAGCACTGGTATTCAATGTCAAGCTTTCAGAGACAATTTTCCGAAGATAGGGGGCGTGTTGGAGGGTTTTCTAAAACTTCAGCTTTGCTCAGATTCTAAGAATAAAGATTACTCGGAAATAGTTTCTTTAGACTCGAAGAATGGCATTTCTGAAATTACCATAGGATCACAGAAACTACATCTTTGTTGTGAAAAGGCAGCGAACTGTTTTTATGTTACTGTAACGAACGGCATTCATGGAAGGTCTGGTGTGAAGGCCTCGCTTGATATTCCTGCTGTAGCTAGCCACATAACAAGCATAGATGTCATCATTCTGGACGATGAGTTACGTGAGGAAGTATGTGCTATCACATTGAATGATTTAGCCATACATCACAATCTACTGCCTCCAGAGCCATGTCCAGACGTTGGAAGCGAGTCTGTTCTCTCGATTGCTATTGGAGCGCTTCAGATTGATAATCAAAGTACAGATGATTATGATCATTTCCCTGTTGTTCTTCTGCCACTCAGAGAAGTTTCGCAAAGATATAGAGGGGAATCCCCACAAAATGCGCCGTTCAGTGAGATGCCCGCGAGCTCGTGTCGTTCTTTTTTCAGGACAACAATCAAGGCCTTTAAATGCAACAATAACCTTGCTTTTATTGACAACGTGGCAATACATACCCAACCTTTAGAAGTTTATGCTGAAGATACATTCATATATCGTATAATGAGTCTTCTCGATTCTTACTCTCCACCCCGACAGTCGTACGAAACAAGCAAGAAAGATGCAACATTAATCGAGCTGACATCGGCTGCAAATCGCATCCTGCATCCGATTAATGTTGGTGACGTGGAAATTGATGACATCAGGATTCTATTAAGCATACATGCTTCCATCAAGATGTTCCTGGCGACGGATCATATGCCTATCGTTCTCGGTAAGTTTGCTATCTGCCCTGCGAGAACAACACAGAAAGAACTAACACGATGGATTTTGTACCATTATGCTACTCAAGCTCTCGTCAGGGCTGGACTTATGCTCGGTTCGCTAGAAATTCTTGCCAATCCGACCGGATTTATCAGCAGTATCGGACAAGGTATTGTTGACTTTTTCACATTGCCGTATGATGGCCTGACCAGAGGACCATCAGCTTTCGTGTCTGGGATCAGGAGTGGTATGGGATCATTTGTGAGACATACATCTGTTGGTGCATTGACTTCAATCACGAATTTTGCGTCAAGTCTGTCCCGGAATATGGATCGATTGAGTCTTGATGAGCAGCATCAGATCAGGCAACAAGAGCAGAGATGTCGTACCTCATCGCAAGTTTGGCCAGGTAATATCATAATTGAGTTCTCCTTTTTCAAAATTTCATGAAAATTAAAAATTGAAAGATGCTAATTGCTTCGAAATATTTTGGCTAGCTATACTTTGACTTCCATTTATTTAAGGCATTGAGAAAACGTAAAATCAATCAAGTTTAGCTTCAAGTGGAAAAATATAACCCATTTACTGCCGAGGAGACCGAGACTGAAAATCTAGTTTTGCCGAAAACCCATTCTTGCAACATTTCGTTCAATTACCATTGGATTATTTTGCATTGGAAAGAATTTCATAATGTGCTTCCATTTCTTGGTTTCTTCATATTCCAGTTACCGTTCACAAGTTGCTTATATTTTCTTCATTTCATTTTCAATTCTTTAAGGAGGGTTGCCAGTGGGTTGCTCTTCAGCATAAGCTGGTTTTCAAGGGGCCCTCCCCCGATAAAAACATTAATTATGATCTATTATACAAAAAATCAGTTAAAAAGCTATTAATCAAATATAGAACTATGTTCAATGTTTAAAACTTATGTACAATGTTTTCAAAATTTACAATTAAAAGAAAAAAATCCGCTCTGTCTTTGGATAGTTTTCTTCAAATTATACAGAGAGCAGAGAGGATGCCTGCTTTGGCCGGGGGGGGGGGGGGTACTTAGTATATTCGGTCGTCAAAAGTGTTATATTCGGTCGTCAAAAGTGTTATTTCATTGTTTTTCGACGAATTTTTACGTTTTGGGGCGGTATGATTTTTGCCGATGTTTACGCTTTAGGGTATGCTTTTCGTCGATTTTTTCTAAAGCCGGCTATCATTTCGAGGGAAAATTTCTAAAGCCGGGTGAAAAATGTTTTCTTGGAGTGCACACCCCCGTACAAAAAAAAAAAAAAAAAAAAAAAAAAAAAGCCGGCTATAATTTCGAGGGAAAATTTCTAAAGCCGGGTGAAAAATGTTTTCTTGGAGTGCACACCCCCGTACAATTGAAAGTGAAGTACCCCCCCCCCCCTGGGCTGCTTTGCTCTTCATTATTTAACAAAGGAAATGTTTTAGACAGACTGTCAATCCGTGAGCTCTGCCCTCGATTGATAAGCATATAGTTTATTTTACGATGGCAAATACCGGGTGTCCCAAAATAATGTATTATCGTTTGTTTGCTTATATGTCCAATACCGCTGAACCGATTTTCAAAAACTGGTAAAACCGCTACCAACATCTTAAAATACAATTTAGTCTTTAGGCGATCAAAGAAAACAAAGTGTTTGAAAATCGGTTCATTGGTTATGGACATGTAAGCAATCAAACAATAATACATCATTTTTGGGACACCCGGTACATCAAAAATCTATCTCAAATTATATGTCACGTGAAATTGCGATAGCGCAAAATTGTTCATGCAAATCAGTTCAATTGTCTTTATTCGCGGTAGTTTTCACGTGACTTCTATTTTGAGACAGACTAAGTAAAAAAGTCTTCTTTATGAGACGTCCAACTCATTTCATATCTTTTGTACATGGTAAACTATTTTAGAGTCTATGAGGTTTATACTGGGTGCAGCATGATTGTTTTACAAACTATCCCAAAACAACGAATAGACTAAAACAAATTGACGGCATAATAAAAGACATTATCGTACGGAAAGACAAAATATGGGGGATGCCCAATTAACGTCTACAGTAAAAACCCGCATATAAGAACCTTACATTTTGAAATCACCCTGTTTAGGTTCTTCTGCATATGATACTTTTCTTGAAACAGGATGCAAGGTTCTTAAATAGGTTCTTATCAAAGAATTAATTATAGATCTTCGAAAATTTTGGCCAAATATAAGAAAACAAGGTTTTCACGTACTCACTATCATGACACAATTTTGTAAAGAAAAACCTTATCTTTCCTTGCCTTATCTGTATCAAATCCATTCATACAAGGAATTGTTACATATGCTTTGTATCTACTTAAGTATTTGGCTAAATTTCTTTAAAACATTTTATCATATATTACCAACCAGCAGTTTATATTTAACTTTTTTCCAGATAAGAACCTTCCTTGAATTTCAGGTTGAATAGGTTCTTCTGTAATGGGGTGAAATTAGAACATTTTAGGCCTTAGGTTTTTAAAGTGGGTGGTTCTTATAAGCGGGTTTTTACTGTATTGTTTATCAAAATGTTTGCCTTGCTTAGGGCTGATTTTCGCCTGAAAAGGGGGGGGGGGTGATTTCCTTGAAAGAAATTTCAACTTTGGGGAGCTGCTACCCTGGCTCGTGCGCTTTTGGCAAGAGAGCAAATATTTAAACATACTGTTCATTATGTGGTGCTTTTTAATATTCATCAATTTAATAAAGTTTCTTAACCGTTTTACTTTTTGCATTTTGATCATCCACACCCTTCATCCTCTGACCAATCATATATTCCATTATAGGCTTTTCAAATGCTCTGAGTGGATTTGGAGTAAGTCTCCTTGGTGCCGTAGCAGGTATTGTAGACCATCCAATCAAAAATACTTAGGGCTGATTTTTGCCTGAAAAGGGGGGGGGGGTGATTTCCTTGAAAGAAATTTCAACTTTGGGGAGCTGCTACCCTGGCTCGTGCGCTTTTGGCAAGAGAGCAAATATTTAAACATACTGTTCATTATGTGGTGCTTTTTAATATTCATCAATTTAATAAAGTTTCTTAACCGTTTTACTTTTTGCATTTTGATCATCCGCATCCTTCATCCTCTGACCAATCATATATTCCATTATAGGCTTTTCAAATGCTCTGAGTGGATTTGGAGTAAGTCTCCTTGGTGCCGTAGCAGGTATTGTAGACCATCCAATCAAAAACATACAGAATGCTGACGACACAAGAGAAGCAGTGAAAGGTGTTCTGAAGGGTTTTGGCAAAGGACTTGTTGGTATTGTGACAAAGCCTATTGGTGGTGCCATGGAGTTGGTTTCACAAACAGGTCAAGGGATATTATTAGGTACTGGACTCACGAAGCCGCCTGCCAAGCTACGTCCTGCATTGACAATGGAAGAAATCACGAATTTTGATAAGGAAAGCTTCATGAAACACTCATGGTATGATTTTATGTTCTCCTTTACTGTATGGATTAGGTCCATCTTAGGTTTTAGTCTTTTAAGATAAACAGTACGGGATGTCCCAATAAAATTGTTCTTCTCCTGCTGCTTTGTCATTCTTATAACGGGCCTAGATCTGATCTTCTCAATAGCATAAATGCAATATTGCTACCTTATGGTTTTTCCTCTCTTTCAAATGAAGTTTATTCAAATTCATTCTGTATGGCGACAAAAGGTTCACCATCGACAACAATTTATCGCTGCAAAATGGTAAGACAAAATGGCTGACCGCTGGTTTCAATCATCTGGCAAGTTTGGTATTCTGAAGCAGTGGTGGAAAAAATATTTGCTTTCCTGCGAAGCAACGTCAAACTAAAATTCTTCCTTTCATTGTTTTATCAATTTTCTCCCTGCCAGATTTCAGTTGAACTATTGCACAACACACATTTCAGTTTCGTAGCCATGTTTAGTGTCACTTGGAATAGTCTAGAATTAGTATTAATAGCTTCCTTGGATCGCACAACTGTAAATGGACGGAGCATAATCCAAACACTGTTTTTCTTTCCCTTTAATCTTTCCTGACTTTACTCCTTCCTTTACTATTTACATTTTCAATCTTTGTTTTCTTGTTCGTCCTATCTCCTTTCCATCCCTCGTTCTTCCCATTCTCCTTTTTCTGTCTTTCCGTTTGTCTTTCATTTCTTCTTTCCTCCCTTTCTCGTTCCCTTTCTTTTCTTTCCTTCTATTCCGCTTTTTATCTTTCTACCCTTTTCCCTTCCAGTGCGACGCTTCTTCGTGGCTTCACGCATTTTTTCCACATCTGTTCTGAAAGTCATGGCTCCATCATTTTGCATTGGATCTTTACTTGGATTGCAGCAAACTTGATTTGAACATCTTAAGATCAACGACATATAAAAGTTTGGCGATAATCTTTTGGCGTTTTGTCGCAATCTTCAGTCAAACGGGGCACAATTTTTTTGGGACACCCTGTATGTATCCACCCAGTAGCACCACATATCATGTGGGAATATATTCCACTACAGGGTTACAAGGTGTCTTGAAAATTACTCCACGTTTGATTGAATATCAAGGAATTACGATATAATTATGGTAAGATAACCATGTCACTAATTTCTTAAATTAAATCAGTTTTAGACAACAGAATCCAGCAAATTTGCTGAATACCCACGGAGCTACAAGTTTTTGAATTTCAAACGTAATTCTTACTTTCTTTCAGGAAAGTCATTCGCCTAGAGTTTGCTGAACACGATGACTTGTTCATAACAAATGCCGTCCATATCAGCTCATTATCAGATAAGCAAGGATACAACGGAGCTGTTATATTAACGTCAAGTGCTCTTTACCTGTATGACATCCAGGTCAACAACATAAGAATGGCGATCTCCTGCAATGAAGTCAGTATGAGGCTTGGGAAAGATGGCCCGCACGTTGTGTATGTTGAAAAGCTTGGTAAACAGCAAACTATTGGTTATGGATATAGTGATCTTTCAAACATGAGCATTGATGAGCTGGAGAGACAGGTCAGTCATGATTCCAGGAGAGATTCTTCCACGTCACAATCGAGTTTCAGTTATCCAATATTTCTTCAAATGAGCCCAAAGTTTGCAGGCCTACTTTTGTCACAGTTTGCATATCAAAAATGCATTGCAGAAGAACAAATTGCAGATGAAATTGAGAATTTTGAAATTAATATTTTCAAATGAATTTGTTAATAGGAGTTGCAGAAATTTTTTAATGCTTGCCTTGGGCAAGAATTGTTCACCCCCCCCCCCCCAACCAAAACAAAAACTCAAGTCATAAC
>REGL01000294.1:218834-229704 GCA_004194395.1 Aurelia aurita complex sp. Pacific
TTGCCTTGGGCAAAAATTGTACCCCCCCCCCCCCCAACCAAAACTAAAACTGAAGTCATGACTTGACCAACTTCATTCTGAAAAAAAAACAATCTTTGCCAAGATACTGGGACAAACCAGCGTATTGCACTACTTCGGCCTTTGATTACATGCCCTACACTGCCTCTGTTATTCAATGTTGCTTGAATCGAACGCCATCCGACCTCCTTAACACTGAGTTAGAGGGCAGGGGGATCTAAAGGTATAAAACGTACGTTTTCGCCTCGATATTTTCCTTTTTGGCCAGGATTGTACTTTAAGAAAACTTAACTTTAGAATATAAATTAACGTAAACAAGTTTGCCCCGCTCCGACCCAATTTGCCCCATTCAACCCTACCCTTGTGACAATGCTGATGTTATGGGCTCTACAAAGAAAATTATTTCGTTCTTCAACAATCATCTTTTTATTATTTATATTTTTGCAATTATATTTTTAGATCGGTTTCAGTTCAGTTTTCAATTTCATTTTTCATTCTCAAACATGCAAAAAACTACGAAAATAGCAAAATAACTAGCTAGAAAATTGATATACGACAACAGTTATATACAATAGTAGGACAAAAAACAACAATAGATATGTGCATAGTGAGAATTCCTCAAAGGATGAGCTCCCTCAGTTGGGAGACAATCGAGGAGAGAACACCCCCTATTTTCTACAATATATTTGAGTATTAGTAGAGTTATTCTCCGACGTTGGGTTATTGTTAAGATCTTCAGCGCTTCTTTGGATGGAGATCGTCTCAAGAGCAAATTGCAGATAGATTCTCTTCATACTTAGGAATAAGACTGCAATTATGTTGCAAGGAAAATATAGTTCTTACCGTAGTTAGCCCGGGATAATCGTTCTTGAAGCGGAAACATTTTCTATGATAATTTAATGGAACTGTATAACAAGGGCAGATTTTGTAACACAACAGCACGATATGGTTTTGTTGACACCTCAGTTCAAAGCGATTAGTTGCTGCAGACAAAGGAAATTCTCTCGACCATAAATTCAAACAAGCAAAGCCGCAAAAGTTACTCTGAAACCCAGGTAGCTAGCTCGTTCGTTGTGCATTCGAGAAATTGTTTTAAGAGCAAACATGAGCATATATCGAAAGAGGAAGTATATATCTACACATTTACCTCGGGCATTTTATTTCTTTGGTTAAGAAGCTGAGCAGTAAGTGTTTCAACTACACGCAAAAAATATGGGAATTTAATCGCCTTCCAATCGGCTTTTGAATCAAATAAATGAAATGCTCGTGGCAGATGTGTAGATTTATCCTTCTTCTTTCGATCTATGTTCATATTTGCTCTCAAAAACAATTTCTGGAATGCACGACGGCCGAGCTAGCTATCTGGGTTTCAGAGAAACTTTTGCGGCTTTGTTTGTTTTGATTTACTGATCGAGAGAATTTTCTTTGTCTGCGATCACTAATCGCTTTGAATTGCAGTGTCAATCAAAAGCAACTCATGCTATTGTCTTACCAAATCTGTCCTTGTTGAACTGTATGTAATGTTGAGAATTCAGATGTATGGCCTCGTAGAGCGTTAAATGATATTGATAATGTCAATAGTACATTGAATTTACAAGATGAGTTATATTTTAAGTGAGATGCTTTCTTTGTAGCAGAACTCTCTGATCAGGTAGATCGAGAATGAATCTAGAAACTTTTAACAAGAGAGATTTTGAAGCCAGTTGCTAATGAGCTGACACACCAAGACCAGTCAGAAAATTCAGAGATATTCACTAGAGTAGGGGCTCAACTCGCTTTTTCTTTAGACTTTTGTTTTTCAGAGAAGCGCAGATTTGCTCTCAAGCGAAGATACATTCTCTGTCGCAAAGCGTCGTGCGCGCTACCTCTAAGAAACTTCCATTTCCTTGCTATTATGCAGAAACCAGGTACAAAGTCTGTTTGTAGCCTTTGTTTAGAAGGATTGTAGTTGATGACAAGGTGACCGTGTGATTTAGCATGACAAGGTGACAGTAGTAAACATACTTTCCTGTGCTGCCAAATTGAAAATACAGGCATGAAATTGACTCTGCATGAAGTTCTTTAGTTCGAGCAGTTTACTCACAGGGAGCCCCCATAAAAAGTAGTAAGAAAAAAGATAGGCACTAAATCCTAACTGGCTAACAAGCTTGGCACGTGACACGCTCTGAAACCAATCAATGGAACGGAAAACCGACCGGGAAATTTGAAAAGTCAAATTTAGGCCGTTTTTGGACGATTTTACTACCCTTCACCAAAAAAAGATTGTACGGAAGGAAAATTAAGATTTTCTAAAAATTCCTTCACAGACGTGCTCCCAATACTTTAATACATGCCTGTTCACGGGGGCTAAGAATNTACTTACATTTCTATCGTGCAAAATGAGTACCACAGTCTGAAAATATGAAGCAGTACAAATTCCAAAAGTATTTCGACTGGTTTTATTGGCAAAAATCCACGTTTTTGACCGTAAAATGCAGCCAGTTTCTCCAACAAATCGTTCAGACTTTCCTCTTGCAACATCATTGTCAATAGAAAGGGCACAGAAATTTCAATGATCAGCTGCATGCTTGCTAGTCATCATCAAATAACATACAATTCCAATGCTTTCATATACTTTACTTTCAGGGAACATATACTTTCATTTTTTGGATGACTGTTTGAAGAAGTACTGTAACAGATTCTCATTTTCAGCGGTTCTCGTGCTACAAGAAACCATGAAACGCTTGCCCCAAGGCTCGTTGGAAAAATTCAAGAAACTAGGCCTTCAAATTGAACCATGAAGCTAAGAAGTGAACCATTAGAATCTTTTGTTGCTGAGTTTAAAAACAAGAGTTGCAAAAAGTCCTTGATCGAGGGGCATTTCACTCCAAAAAATCTCGTACACCTCTGGCAACAACCTTTTGTTTTCAAGTATAATCCATCAAAATTCTGTAAAAATCCTGTTGTCCTGAACAAATCTCGTACGCTTTTTCGAATAAGTGAAATGCACCTCGTCTTTGATCATAAGCGTACGGGAAGAAAAATTCTAGGGGGCTGCCCAACACAAAGTCCAGTGTTTACCACAACTTTTGCCCGACTGAGGGCATTTTTTGCCCGTTTGGGGCTCATTTTCGACAATTTTTCTAAAGTTGGGGGATGCCGCCCCCTGGCCCCCCGCCTCGTACGCTTATGTCTTTTCGAGTGGTCTCTGAAGCAGGCTATCCAGACCTAGATTTGGAGGTCCCAACAACGTTCCTCATTTTAACTTTTTGTAAAAACTAAACTACGAGGGCTTTCCGATATCAAGAAAGGTATTATTTATTCTTCCCATAATATACGGGTCAGCTACCGAATGCGCCAAAATAAACTATACACGTTTGGCAGGCCACAATCGATCGTACACTGGACCGATTTTGAAGATTTATGACTTAAAATTTAGCAGAAAGCCTGGATTAGATACTCGGATTTTTTGCAAATTTTTTTATTTTCAGTTTTTAGAGCAAGAAACGAGTTTCCTAAGATTTTAGTTTTCGAAAACACTGAAAACGATAAAAAAAACATCGATCAAATTTTCTAAAGAATCGACATGAATGGACAAAGAGAGAACTTTTTCGTGGTGATTTGCGATTTAAAAATCGACCAATTGTAATCTGCTGTGCGAGAGTTCATACTGAACCCCCAAATCCCCCTGAAAATGTTTTCTCCTTGTTTATTCATGTTGGATCTTTTAAAATTTGATCGACATTTTTTTATCGCTTTCAATGTTTTCGAAAACGAACATTTAAGAAACTCGCTTCTAGCTCTAAAAACTGAAAGCGGAAAAGTTTGCAAAATGTCCTAGAATCTAATTCAGGCTTTCTGCTAAATATTAAGTCATAAATCTTCAAAATCGGTCTAGTTTACGATTTATTGTGGCCTGCCAAACGTGCATAGTTTATTTTGCCGCACCCGGTATAATTTTTTTTTAATTTCCGATTTCAACTGACTGTGTCAGTTTTTAGTGGTTTGCATCGTCATCGTCATGAAAACTATGGTCAAACAATTAGAAAGAGAAATAAAGAAATTAGTACTACAATGACCAAAAATTTAAGGAAACTACGCTCAAGAACAGTTAAGAAACTCTAACATTTTATTTCTGTATGTCTCTCTTATTCTGTGTCTCTCTAACAAAGCAATTTGAATGAGACAAAAGGCGTGAGACCTAAGAACTACCGATCACACCAGTAGGATTATTTGCCTTTTTAGGTGTTCCCATTCATCAAAACAATGACAAGCGATTGCAGGTGATTTGCAGGTGATTTACAGCTGGTTTCAGATGATTTGCAGATGATTTCAGATGGTTTCAGGTGATTTCAGGTGATTTCAGGTGGTTTCAGGTGATTTCAGGTGATTTTAACTTTTATAACATACGTGCTCATGTGAGGGTAGTCTAAAAAGTTGTCCTTACTCTCAGATACCCTGTCCCATAATTTCCCCATCAATTATTATTATACCCTGTCCCATAATTTTGTCAGAAAAAGAAAACGATTAATTTCTCCAATATTATTCGGTCTATCGAAAAGCAGTAAAAAGGATGTTGTTCGGCACAGTCTGTGCAACCGAAAGATGTATCGCAACGCCCCCGTCAACGCCGGCCCCGCAAATCCTAGTTCAAATCTTTCTGTTGATATCTCCAAAACTTCTCGATTTTTTTTCGTTCCATCTTTAGCTAGGTTTGATCTACAACTTTGCAAAGTCTGATTGAAAAAGCTAGGCTAGATTTCCTGTAATCGAATTTTATATTTCTGTTTACTTTTCGACATCGAAGGGGAAAAACGTTGGTCAACAGAATAGTTCATGCAGAAGGAGTTGAACGCTTTTGCAAAAAGTTTACTTTTCAATACTGACACCCAAAGCATGGTTTTGTGAAGTTCCTGGTAACAGTTAGTAACTTTTAATCAATAGATGCAAATTATACTTTTACGAGCGCACTAAGGATGTTGGATATGGTATTCCCAACAGATGACGTTCATTTGTTTGCCAATGGAAACATTTCTGAAAGTTATTTCAAGCCTGAGCTTTTGCATGCGTGATTCATAGCATGGTAATTTGTTGACCAAGGTTTCTCTCTTTCGCTGTCAAAAAGTATACAGAAACATATAATTCGATTACAGGATGTCTACTAGCTTTTTAAATCAGACTTGGCAAAGTTGTAGATCAACTACCTAGCTAAGGATGGAGCGAGAAAAAAGAACATTTTTCGAGTAGTTTTGGAGATAATTCGACTTTTCTAAAATCAACAAAAAGATTTGAGTTAGGATTTGTGAAGCCAGCCTTGACGAAAACATTGCGATTCATACATCTTTCGATTACCCAAACTATACTGAAAAACATCCTTCTAACCGTTTTTCGATAGGCCGAATAATATGAAGAAATTAACTGTTTTCTGGGGAGAGTGGTTTTGCGAAACGGTATCTCGCTGTTCACTTGAGTGGAAAGCAGAGTTTCCTTAATCGCTATTGAAATTAAACCAAAGAAATTCCCGAGGATAATGCAAGGATTAAAAAGCCTTTGGTCTTCACTGCTAATGACTTTATCACTATTGTGCGATAACAAAGGGCCGTCAGCGGTTTGTCAGCAAAATTCAGGATAGCGTTAACGCTCAGCTATTTATATGGATTCAATTCCTTTAAGAATAACAAGGGTGCTAACGGCTTCGCTCAAATTAAAATTCCTGTCCCTCTGTGCCTTACTAACGAGGTGTAACTGTCAAGGGAGTCGTAACGTTCACTACTCATTGTCGCATTCAATTCGGAAACCAAAGAACACGTTTTAGCGTCGAAGCCCATCTGCTTATATGGAATGAAGCTGTCAAATCTGACACCAATTAGCACGATGTTACAGAAAAATTAACCAATCATAACAATGCTGAAACCGGTTGTAAAATTTCCCGCACTCTCATTGGATAAGACTTGGAGGCTATTTTCGTTGAATGTTTTGGAACAGATAAATTTGAGCGAGTGAGCTACAATTTTTAGTTGGAAAACGCCTTTGGTGAAGCAGACGAGAGACGCGCATAGAGTTGGAAGATTTCAGATCTGTATTTTTGGTAAGTAAATAGGGAGCATCTTTTCCAAGTCAAAACACATACTTCTTTTTTACTTCAATTCTTTTTCAGCTTCGTTATCGGAAGTTCTGACCCTTCATGTTGGTGTTTATATAATCTTTCATTAGAGGGGGGTATCACTTTCGTACACCTTCGGCAAAAATCATTTCGTTTTGAAGAAAAATCCGTAAAAATCGTATTGTTTTAAAAAATTCTCGTGCGCATTTTCAGAAGAGTGATACACCCCTCGCTTTCATCGGTTGTATGCAATGTATCCTAATAATTTCCTCTAATTTGTGAACTCTCATTTGTAATTTCAGACCAGCACGAGTTCATTTCAGTGTCTGCTGGTCAATGCCTTGAGAGCGTTTACTTGAGAACTTTTACTTGAGAACAGGTGAAATGAAACTCGTGCCGGTCTGCGTTCGTTTTGGTCTTTCCCGAAATTCTTATGCAGGCTAAACAGAATTTTGTCGAATCTGAGCGAATCGCAATTTTTTCAGATAACTGCTGAGAAGATATCGCACCATTTGGCGCCATTTTTATTGTTTGGTCGTGCATTGTTTTCTTTTTATCATTCAAGATTTTCGGAATGAAAGATGGCGAGCGCATTCTGTTCATTCAATTCAAGGACAATTTAGAGTGCGAAAAATGAGCTTCTTTATGCCAATTTTCATTCAACTTGAGAAGATATCGCCCCATTTGGCGCCATTTTTATTGTTTGGTCGTGCATTTTTTTCTTTTCATCATTCAAGATTTTCGAAATGAAGGATGGCGAGCGCATTCTGTTCATTAAATTCAAGGACAATTTAGAGTGCGAAAAATGAGCTTCTTTATGCTTATTTTCATTCAAACTTGAGAAGATATCGCACCATTTGGCGCCATTTTTATTGTTTGGTCCTTCATTTCTCTTTTCTTCGCTCTCATTCAAACGGCTCAAGAAGACCTCAGAATGAAAGAAGGCATGTAAATTTTGTTCAAATGGTCAATTTTTAGTTTGCAATTTGATTCACCATCATTTAGAGTGCATAAAGGAGCTTCTTTGTGTCAGTTTTCATTTAAATGTAGATAGATGAAAGAAGTTTGTAGATAACTGAAGATAACTGAAAGGGGGAACTGCATGCAAATATTTCAGCCAACCTCTGTTTTCCCCCAATATGGATACCAAGGCAGGCCTGTAGGAAGCGGGGGGCAGGGGGGCTCAAGCCTCCCCCCAATAATCTTGAAAACAATGGTGCTACGTCACAAGCATTAACTAGATGTATTGTTCTTCATTGTTTTAAAGCTGCTTCCTACGGCCCTGACTAAGGCCATACTTCGGCCAACTTTTTAATGCTTTGGGCCATTTCTGCCCAAGTACATTTAGAAATTAAGCTACTAAATACAGGAGGGTGTACTTTTGGGGTCCGACGAAAACCGTAAAAACCGCTCAAATTTGCAAAGACCGTAGAGCCGTGCGAAACTTTATGTAAGACTGAAGAACCGCGTGAAAATTCCGGTAACACAGATAAAATGATTCAACAAATTTGAGCCAGAACAAGAGGCGCTTCACCCATTCCAAAAAGCGTACGAGATTTTTGCAGGACAAAAGGATTTTTACAGATTTTTGATGGATTTTTATGAAATTTAAAGGTTTTTGCCAAAGGTGTACATCTTTTTTTTTATAAGAAACTGGTTTATAAGAATTATAAGAAACTAGTACTACGATGACCAAAAAATTAAGAAACTATAGTACTACGCTCAAGAACAGTTAAGAAACTTTAAAACTTTATTTATTTGTGTCTCTCTTATTCTATGTCTTCCTAACAAAGGTACATTCGTCTTTTCTTGACTTTTAACTGCAAAATTGGTAAATTTTTGCCTTGATGTGCATGGCTTCTTCTTGATGACAATGTCAATGCAAAATGGAAGCACTTTCTCGAGAAGAAGGCTCAACTTCGAACAATACCGCTGTTTTAGGCCCAAAAAATAAGAAACTGATTAAGAAACTTTTACTACTAAAACACCGAAATTGTCATGCGAAATTTAGAAACTTTTAGTACTAAGTGCTGATCAAGTTTCTTATAAAAAAAACGTGTATGTGGGTAAAACTGCGTAACCGTAAAGCCCAATTGTCACATGTTTGTTTCACGATGCAAGATAACAATTCTTCTTGAAACCACTTTGTTTTAAAAAATCTTCTTCCCATTTTCCCCTGCGTAATCAATCACAATTTCCAACAGGGACCTGAGGATTTTCAGCAGGTCGTGCGCCTGTACGAAGCGGCAACTCTGTCACCCCACGGAAAGATTCCCAAGGTGTTAAGTGTATTTGTCTTGATAAATTTTGTGATGTGGAATTCCCATGTTTTCAGACTTATCACTACCATTCGTCGCAAAGCTGGCCAGGCGAATTCCGCGGAAGTCCTGGAAGGGCGTGAACTGAATCATTCCTTCTAGTGAAAGCCTTGGAGAATGAGTACAAAATCAATTAACACCTATAAGTCACTAAAAAAAAGAGAGCGCATCAGTTTGGATCGAAAAAGGCGGCAAAGTCCTTATTCTTGTCCCTGGAGGAAAGCGCACACCTGCGTTCCGACTGACATAAACTCTCTATTGTTTGTCAAACTATTGTTTGCCAAATGACTCTACAGGACCATTATCACCTACCTCCAGAAAATAGCTATGGTGTTAATTTGAATCCGGTTTGAAACAGAGTTTGGTTTTCTAAAACTGCGTTCACACGATGCCGGCACATTTTGAAACGGTGAAAATGTCACGGTAGCAAAATTTGAGCAAGCGCCAAACGATACCGGCAAAATTTCGAAAACGCCAGAAATTGTGCCGGCAATTAACTTTTTTGATTCTCCACGAAAACGAGGCTGGATTTTCCCGCCAAAGCCATTGCATGGCCGAAGCATGGAGCATTGCGGACACTTTTATTTTGTAGGTAATTTTGTGGGAAATTTTTATTCGATACTACTACCTTAAAATCTTCTCACTCGCTCGCTCCTTCGGAGAGGTAGCTCGCTTCGCGAGCAATGCTCCTCCGCAGACAACTTAAGGTAGTAGTATCGAATAAAAATTTCCCACAAAATTTCCTACCAAATAAAGGTGTCCGCAATGCTCCATGGCCGAAGCTAATCAGCCTCGTTTAGAAACGTTGAAAATGTTCCGTTTTTATCATTTTTTGAGTGTTCACACGATGCTTTTTTCAAAATGTAGGTACCGGTTAGAGCTCCGTTTCAAAATCTTCTGGCTAAAAAATTTCCGTTTTCGTCTGAATGGCCTGTGCCGGCATGAGGTTTGATTTGAAAAAAATTTATCTTTTAAGGAGAATTGCTTTCTCTACAGGGTGTCCCAAAATAATTTCGTCCCGTTTGTCTGAAGATTGCGACAAGGCGGCAAGGGATTCTCGCCAAACTTTTGCATGATGGTGCTCTTCAGATGTTCAATTAAACTTTGCTACCATCCCCATGAAAATCCGTTGAAAAATGATGGAGCTATGACCTTCAGGAGACCAAATTTGCTAGCCTACGAGCAGACTCAACTCCTATACTTTCGAGGAGTTGAGTCTGCACGCAGGATAAAATTTGCCCGCTCACTGAAACCAGGGGTCGGGCATTTTGTTTTACTATTTTGCAGCGATATATAGCTTCGTGGATTTAATATGAAACAGCCGCCTCCAATTTCATAGCTCTCATGAAAATTCCGATCATCCGCGAAGAGTTCTACTATTTCTGACCTCACAGAAATCTTTTCTTACATCACCTTGCATCACGTGAAGATACTTATCACTGCAAAATACAAAATAGTAAGACAAAATGGCAGACCGCTGGTTTCAATCATCAGGCAAATTCAGTCTTCTGAAGGTCGTAGCTCCATCATTTTTCAACGGATTTTTAAGGGGATGGTAGCAAACTTTAATTGAATATCTGAGGAGCAACATCGTGCAAAAGTTTGGCGAGAATCTTTTGCCATTTTGTCGCAATCTTCGGGCAAACGGGGCACAATTTTTTGGGACACCCTTATGTCCTGCACAAAAATGTGAATTTTGCATTTTGATGACGAGGGGCAAATCACTCTAAATAGCAAACAATCCACCAGACTTTTCACAGATTTTTAAGATTTCCGTGATTGTTAGATTTTGCAAGACCTCGACGATCTAACGAGGCTTGAGAATTTAAGAAAAATTTGTATCATTTGTTTGGGAACCGAAAAGGCCCCGGGGGGGTACTCCAATTGTGGGTTGACAGGGGGGTCCAGTCTAGCCCTGTCCACAAGTTGCTCGGCAACTTTCGGGCAACTTAAAGTATTTTGGGCAACTTTTAGGAATTTTGGCAACTTTTGCAACATTGAGAAACTTATCCTTATTTTAGCAATATTAGAACAATTTCTATGATATTTTGTTTATTATCTGCAACAGTAATGAAATTGGACATGGAAAGAATCTGTTTTCTGCTCAGGCTGGAATTCAACGTCTTGGATTGCGAAGAACTGGTCTTTGAAATTAACAAATTGTGACTATGATCAATGTGATGACGATGATGATGATGACAACGATGATTATTATTGTTGTTGTTGTTGTGGTTATTGTTGTCTATAAGTAACAAATGGTTCCTGCTGAAATACTGAAGATGTGTTACATGGTTCCAACAGTATTAGCGTCAAAAGGCTCAAACTACCAAGAAGCTGCAGTTGCCTCATAAGAGAAAATTTTGAAATGAAATAAAAAAGTCACTTCTCGAAGCATCCTTGGCGCTAATCTTATGCACACTTGTAAATTATTCATAAATCTATAGCACTGTGG
>REGL01000294.1:242308-275406 GCA_004194395.1 Aurelia aurita complex sp. Pacific
TGGTTGCCATTTTGAAAATGCCGCCATTATGAAAAATATTGAAATTTTTGGATGGGCCCATAGCCTATATTGTTCAGCTAAAAAAACTGTACAGATTTGCCAAATTTCGTGCTTTTATATAACTTTGAACACTTTTTCAAAAATCTGCTGCACAAAAAAAAAAACAACGACAAGTGAAGGTTAGAGGGGCTTATGTAATGAATCTAGGGAAGAGATGCATCTGCTTCGATGACGTCATAAGAGACAATTCAAATACGAGGCTCCCACTTCAACCTCCTTTTCGAGTGCGCGGCCATATTGGATGGAAGAATGATCACACGAGTTGTTGAATAAAGAGAAGAAAACTGCAGAAAAATCGAGTCAAAAAATGATTGAAGAAGAGTAAGTATTCATTTATCATTTCATGATGTTTTAATCATCATGATCTATCGTTTTGAGAACTTACTCTTTGTATAACATGGCAAAACTAAACGAGAGAAAGTGAAAAAGTTGATCGGCCTAATTAAAAATCTATCTTGTCAAAAAAGCAATGATACGGCCTCTTTGGTTCGTCAAAAGTATGGCGAGAGATTCATGCTCCTAACGTAACAGAACTATTATCTAGATTAGCTTTCTTAAATGGTCCCTGCAGAGGTGTCTTTGAAAGAAAAGTTTTCATGAAGAAAGAAAAGAAACAACATATTTAATTATTTTCTCATATTTTTGTTTTTGTGTCAAAAAACTTGAAAAATGAAAATAATGCTGCATCCTTGCGACTGTTGACAGACAGCTATCTCTGCAGCTTTTTGAATCTCAGTATACATATAGATGGGCTGTTTTCTTGATTTTTGAGTCTTTGAAAAGAATTTGGAGGTCTTTATTAGAAGAACTGGGACTCAAATCAACAATAGAAAAAATGAGCCCAGTGTTACTTTTCCCACGTGCTCAAGTCAATGAGCCGAGTTCTATTCAAAGGTGTTTTTGAGACATCAAGTTGCCTTCAATCAATCAAAGATCATCTTTTGTTAGTTTTACATGTATATTTGATATCTTAACATTTTTTTAATTGTATTTATTTAGGGGTTAGTCACATATCGATTTTAAAGGTTTTGGACCCCCCACCCATTAACAATGGAATGATGCTAAATAGGGACAGCATTGACATATGACTACCCCTTTTGAAGCAATTTTCTTTCCAGACAAATTTGTTTGGTTTAACTAGCATGATCAAGTTGTTTACGACTCTTCTTCTTGTGGTGAAGACATACAAAGAAATAGATTAATCACACTCTCATGATTCCAAGATAGTTTAGATTTTGAAAATGGGATTTGCAAGAGTTTGGTATTATAAGTCTGGTTTTGAGAGAATGCATAAACTTTTATTTGTAATGAGCTTTGACAGATCTTTGTAAAGGAAACATAATTTGAAGAAGATGTTGCAGAAGCTATTTTTTGCAAGGATTTTCATTCTTTATGAAAGCATGACTTTCTGTTTTTACGATTTATTCATAATATTCATTTCTAGAAACAAGCCAGGATGGGGAGATCTTATGGAAGATGAAGAGTGGGGTATGTGCTTTAAATTAAATAGAAATGATATCCTACATCTCTACATCGGAAATATAAATTCCTCCCTGAGTCAATGTTAGGCATAAAAAAGATGTTTAGCTTAAAAATCTGTAGCCTGCATGCAGCATCAACGCTACCTCCTCAAAGCATAGAGGAGGTAGTGTTGGGGCTGCATGCATGCTACAAAATCTGTTACAGAAATGTACATTCTTGACTGCCAATGGGCAAATTGGGGAACGTGTTTTAGCTAATTAATGATTTTTGCAAAATGGAGGCCACTCAAGATTACAAGAACAACGCAATAATTTAGATTGAGGCTGCGTGGAAGCAGAGGATAAAATTTTACAGAAACATTGGTTTTTTAGTATGATTTACAGATGGTTTTTTAGTATGATTTTGCAAATGGAGGTTATTTTTTAAACAGATGATTTTGAAACATTTTTCTCGCCTAATATTTGGTGACCAATTCTGAGTGCTAGCAAACCATTGTAATTAACAATTACTACTATGTGTAATATTCTGTAATGTTATCTGTTATACTGGATCAGCAACCAAAATTTTCTACGTATTGAGAAACATCTGAAATTCAAAATAACTACAGTACAGTATGCTCGAATTTTCTCTTGATGGAGAACATCAAATGTCAGATTCAATTTTAGTGATACTGATCCTTTCTTTTTATTTGCTCAATTTTTTTTTCAATTTTTGTGCTTGAAAGTAATTTGTCATCATGCAAGGATTGAAATGGTTGTGAATATGTAGTGTACGTATGTATCATTTGCCACAATATTTACAAATGTTTACAAGTTTTATGATATAGAAATAGATACAATACGATATTTAATGTTGAAAATGTAAAGGTAAAGGCCCCTAATTACAGTGGCAGGGATAGTATTAAAAGGTCAAGCTGACCTTATTTCCTAAATGGCCCCCTTAGAGGTGCTGGTATAATGGAAATACACAAGGAAAAGGAAAATTCAGAGCTGCATGTATGTTTTCAATGCCAAAACGGTCCTTAGTAGAAGAGATATATGTCATCTTCCTCTATCTGTATATTTTGGAAAAAGTTCTCTTTGAGCTTACGTTTGAACGTGTTAATTGTTTTTTTATTTGAACTCAGGTAGACCGTTCCATGTTTTGGGTCCTGGATAAGATAGAGCCCCATTGCCCTGTTCCGATCACTGGGTCCTGTGAGCGCTTTGGTGTACAATCTCAGGATGTTTGTTTGCAAGAGGAATGGGTCCTATGATTAAAAAAGCGCGCAAAAAATACTTTGCTGACGCCATGAGCTTCAAGTTGAGACGTGGTTTACTTCTTTCTGGCGTGTGAATCCAGCGATATGGGAAGATTAAAGAGGCCTACCTGTGATAGAATCGCAATTAGTCGCCATTTTCACTTTGTGTTTCCTTGCTGCAATTATATTTTCTCTTGTTTCTCTGCTACTGTTTATTAGAACCGCAGTCAAAACATTTCAAACTTTACTCCAACTCTCTATGCGAATATTTACAAAAAAAATTTGATCATAATATCTTCTGCTTCCCAGCCGGGGGTAAAGTTCTAACTGCAGTCAGATAGACTACAGATCGCCCTCTTCCGATCACGAGGTTTGGCTTCGAATTCTGGGATTCTTTCTCAATGAAGAGACGGGGTGGAAGGTGAAATAAACAAGGAAACCTCATCAGGGGGTTTCTTTGACTTTGGTTGCGCGTGAGATAGGGTTTGAATTAATACCAGGGGGCATTGAAGTATGGGAAGGGGGCTATGCTATAGTGTTGCCAGTTATCTTGTAATATACTGTAAATTTCAATTGTAAATTGCTTATGGTGTTGACCATTAAACGAATAAAGAGGCAAAATGTTACTTATCAAACGATAACATGAGATAAATATCTTTTGTATGTGCATGGCATCCATTTCAATTGGAAACTGCGCTTTCTTGAGCTTTCTGCAGTGGTACCATCCGAAATTCATGCGTGAGCTTGCGTGATCGGAACAGGGCGATGGGATGAAGATATTGCACTTTTATCGCTGTGTTTTCCAACAACGATTTTACAGAAGACGGTCGCTAAATGTACAATAACTGGTTTCTATATTTTAAACTATGAAATAAGGAATAATTCATCAGCATTAACTTTTCCGATAAAATTTACTTAGGCCAAGTAACTCAAGGTTTCTTTTTCAGTGATCGGAACAGGGCGATGGGGCTCTAGGTATTTTTGTCCAGTATTGCTTTTGCAAAATGGAAATTCCAATTTGAACTTGAACCTTTGGGTTGTTAGGCCCTGGTTGACTGGACAGAATATCTCAGCACTGTACGCTGGGGCAGTTCCTTTGAAACATGTCATTATGTTGACACAGACACATTGATGCATCATAAGAATAATAAAAATGATTGCTATGGTTTTTGTATAGTACCTCAGAAAGACAATGGCTTAAAATATGGGTTTTTAAAGTCTTAGTTCTCATTCTTGCTTCAAAAGGTTCTTATTGTTTCCAACAATAATTTGTTCTTTGATCTGACTGGAAATAAGAAATTTATGAATCATATTGAACGTTTTTTTGAAGTTTTGAAACCTTCTTTAATCAGCTTCTTACGTTGTAATTTGTATGTTTGCAATGCCCATATCTTTTAGATGACATGCCTCCAATGAATGAGTTCATAGAAGATGACATCAAAACAATCATTGAATTCAAGAGAAATGACGAAGGCAAGAAAATCAAGGCAAGTTATCATTCATATTCAAAGCTTTAAGCAAACATCATTTGAGATATGAAGAATACTTTACGGTTTTAACTATTTAAGCAAAATTTGTTCCAGTTCTTCTTGTGTTTTGACACACCAGGTGAGTGGTAAAACAATGTCCATTTAGGTTACTATTCCTATACCCTTGACTCTTGCCATGATGACACTGTCACCCTTCCAAAGGGGTAACATGTTTTGCAATATGTTCAAGTCATTACCGTAGGCAGAAATATCAAAGAAAATCACAGGTATGGTAGTGGAGAAAACTAGTATAAAATTGATAAGTAGCTAAAGGGGCAGCACCCTAGATGGTCGGCTAATATTTTTCATCACCTCTGACTGCGCTGCAAAAACTGACTGCCTTTTAAAAAGAGTATGAGCCCAGTTTTTGTGGAAGAGAGCACAAAGATTATTTGTTTATGCCATTTTTGAGGCTCTGTGTTTTTACTTTTGTTTTGTACTGTGTATCCTTGTCGTGAAGAATGTTTTTAAAACACTTACCTGAAATGGATACAGATGAGAGTATTTGATGTTCTTGCTGTTTTCCATGCCCAATATCTGTTTTCCTCGTGTTGCCTCAAAATTTTAAATAAAGTAAACCACTGTTCATTTATGGGATACTGTATCCCTCAAGATGCAAGTTTTGAAGAAACATCACAGAAATTTGCAATGAGTTTAGAGATAGGGGGTTTTCTCTCAGTGGTAGTCAGCCTGGCCTACCTGGGGCCTCTATTGGTTAGCCTGTGGATTGTGAATTCTCTTACTGACTCCCCTGTCAACAACACTGTTAGAGGTCATAAGGTTACAGTCATAAATCTCTACATAATGGTAAAATATTGAATTTTGAATTTGTTGTAAAAAGGCTGGTGGAAAATTCGATTACAATTTTCTTTGAATTAAATGGCTGGGAAGGAACTTGGGGTTTTTTGCTGTGAATCTGCTTTGGAAATTTATTGATATCTTGATTAGTTTCAAAATGGCGGCATTTATTGAATTTGAGGCTATGACCTCATGAAATTTATAAGTCTTAAACCACAGGCCTTTTCGTTTCACGCGGGCGATCGCCCTCGCCCTCGCCAGCGCCCTCGCAAAATTTTTTACGTGGGCTATCGACTGCCCTCGCAAAAATATATTTCGCCTGAAGCTCCAACGGGATTTTGTTTAAAAAGGACTCTCAAAACGAAACCCTCTTCATTTAAACTTGTTCCTTCAGTTGTCATTCGGTCTTCATACGATTTTACTGAATGGCTCTTCGACTTCTTTTCGAAAAAAAGCCCGTTGTGAAGGCGACCACTAGCGAAGCAAATAAGAGTTAGAGAACCCAAACGAAACTCTAAATGTTTTTCCATATGTCTTCCGCAAAACGATTTTCACAAGAAACTTAATAGAACTGCAAAATGCAGAGGAAATAGTTATAGTCCCTAAGAATTTCTTTGCAGTATTTTGCGATACCGGTAGTGACCCACACAGACCATTTTCTTCATTGAGAGTACTCACAGTTATCTTAACTTTGTTACGAAGTCGTTGTCATTTTAACATTCTGCAGCCCTTCTCTGCTCCTTAGAACAGGCCTGCTACGAGTTTGAGTAAAGTTTTCTGACAAATTTTTGATTGAGACTTGGTTGTTTTGTTCCAGGGCCTTACATCGGCTACTCTAATCTGTTAATGACTTTTCTTGGACCTTTATTTACCTTGACTTGGAGCTTCTCACTCAATCAAAGCGGACAACAGGAAAGTGGTTGGCTTAAACTGTTTGACCTTTTGCTAAATTATGAAAAATAATGGAGCAACAAGGAACAATATTACAAACACATGGAATGAAATCTTCTTGTAGCGTTGTATCGAAAAAATGTTTAGCCTGTTCGAGTGGACTCTCTTCTCTCTTGTGAAGGTACAGGAAGCAATCCAAGTTGCAAGAACAGGACCTTGAAAGCTTTCATTGCCTATCAGTAAAAACAAATAGCAAAACGAGACAATTTTAAGGGGGCGATCGCCCTCCCAAGCTTAACTACGAGGGCGATAGGGCGCCCTCGTGGAACTTTCTTTACGAAAAGGCCTGTAAACCAGAAAAGCTACAGATTGTAGACCTTCATAAACTATGGTTTTCTTGAAGGGTATTGCATGTTTCCTCGATTGGTTTAGAATTATGATGATTTAAACTTATCAAAATGTTCCATGAATTTTTTAAAAAATGATCAGATTGCTGCCATTTTGAAAAAAATCAACATATAATAAATAATAAAGATATACTAGATTTATTATTTAGATATTTAGATAAAAGATTTACAAAAAAATACCCTAAATTCCTTTCAAGCCATTCAATGCAAAGATAAATATCTTATAATTTTACACCCACCTTGTTAAAGATTCAAAAGATTTGAGACCTATACTCTGCATTGTTATTTCAGTTGTGGTAGGTTTCATTCACAAACTATCTTCCCCCCTGTTGTCAATTTCATTACTTTATCGATCAATACTTTGAAATGTAACTATATCATTCCATAGTCTTTGCAAACCCCTCCTCCACTTGCTAGATTTTCAAAGAAATTCCGTAGACCTCCTTATTCCTTCCCCAGTTTAATAATTCTGAGGTTCTCAGCGATGCGACAAGTTCCACCAGGTAACTGCGAAGGCGTCACTATGAATTTAGGGTACTTCATCAACATCATGGAAACAAGGTCAGCAGACCTCTATGGATGCAACTTGGCGAAGTCTGAATTATATGAAGTTTATTTATGGAATTAATTTGTGAATGTAGTGAAACTTAGCTGCTCTGATATCATCATATTTCCTTGACAGATTACAAGAACTTACAAACTTGAAAATCGTAAAGTTCCAAAATCAATTGCCAAGAGAAAGGTATGCATTTGTTAGACTAACTACTTCAGTCCCAATTTCCGCTTCGTTTATTGAATTTCCATCAGTCTATCAATAGCGATAACTACGAACATGTAATCAGTCTATGCATTTGTCACATTCTGGTCAGATACTTAATTGGAAATCAAAATGAATAGAACAAACCAAGTCTAGTTTTAACCATAGCCCAGGGAAAATAATTTTTTGGATGTTCTTAAAGGTAATGTGTCCATGTAAGTACAGCGACTTTGCTATTTGTAGGTGATATTTCATGTGATCACTTTGCTATGGAACCCAAAAACGTAGCTAGCTCTAATATAAGCAGACTGATGACTTACTTGCGGTTGCGCTTCTAGAGCTGAACCCGAAGTCTCACAGCAGGCAACCTCGTTGTGAAATTTAAATTCTAGGTTTGCATGTGATCAGTTGAATTCTACCAATCACTGTGCGCTCTTCGAGGCTCTTCGTCAGCATCATATCAGCATATTTTGAAAAGAGTGTATACACAGCTGTACTTATATGGACACATTGCCTTTAACTTGAGTGCAAAATCATGCATTGTAAACTTTTAAAGATATTCCCATTTAGGTTAAAGCAAAGTCTCAGTCAGGCAACGGAATCAGTATTTTTTTAATTAATTTCATATTGGGTTCCCCAAAAATACTCCTGTTTAAAGGCAGTCTTTCATGCATTTGATTGAGTGATAATGACAACACAAAGAATAGGAAATTTAAATGACTGGTGATCCTACTGATTTTCTACGACCGTAGAAAATGAGAACGATTAGCCCTCCTTTGTTTCAAGTGTACAGATTCACAAAGCAATCCGTTGTGTTCAACTCTGACTTTGTTGAGCCCAATCAGATACGTGACAGACTGCCTTTAACAAATCATTAAAACTGAGTTATCAAACCGATTATAACATTTTTTGTTCTCTTTTATCGATGATCGAAATATATTTTAAAATGATAAAATGTTTGCTTTCATTACTTCATTGGTTTAAATTGACAAGTTGAGAAACTTATTTAATTTGAAAAAGTAAAGGCCACGATACCAACGTCGATTGCCGGATCCGAAGATGCTTGCGATGACGAAAAAATGAATAAATTTAAAGACAGAAACACCGCAACACGACAAAAAACAACAGCAAATACGATTAATTTAATTTTTGCCAATATTTCGTCCTGCCATGCAGGACTTCTTCAGGGCTGTAATGTGAAGGGCTCTAATATAAGCAGACTGAGAAACTTACTCTGAGCTATACTCGCTCAGCAACATTGTAAATTTTGCCCAAAAGCCACTATTTTGAACTGTTCGTGTTCTGCTTTTCTTTCTAACACTATGTCCTCACTAAAAGCTTGATATGCTGAATTTGCTCACTTTAAAACCAATCACAAGATCAGCTATATATTAGGGAAGAGTTTGGTATTTGATCTTCTTGCCAAAAATGGAGATTTAAAGATTGGCTATGGTGTCAAATTTTGGTGTTTTTTCAAGCAGGAGTACTCTTTTTTGAGACCATCGTTAGTTTAACAGTATATACCATTTGTATAGTTATTGATATATTTGTTACTCATCTGCTATGAATTTTAATTCCTACAGCTATGGAAGAAGTTTGGTGAAGCAAAAAGAGACAATCCCCATGGACCGGATCCTTCCACCACATATGTTGCAGAAGATGTCTTCCTCAAATTTGTTTTTAATAAAGAGGCAAGTGCTGCTTAATTCAAAATTACGGTGCTCCTATTTGTAAAGAACATCATATCATATTGGGTGAGTCAGAAAGAATGCACGCCGTTTGAAGGGCTACTACTTTCTAAATCTCAAAGCAATAATGTTTGGCAATACTTGATTGAATAGCCAACATGTTAAATCATTTGTAAAATTTTTCTTGGCTGAAGTTGGTCATTCTGTTCAGATTTTACAGGGAATTTTCTTGACAGATTCCCTTCGTGAAACCTTCAAAAACATCTCAAAATCGCGACCAAATGTTCTCAATATATGGACCAAGCAGCAATGACTTAAACACTCTTTAGCTAATGTTTCTCTCTTGAGATGATGAAAACGTCTCCCCACTGGTATCAAATACTTATTCAGGGGTTGTCTGTTCTCCCAAGAGAACAAAACATGTGCCAATACATGTAAGTGTCACTCTTTTCAAGAAAGAAAACCGATGGAATTTTTATCTTCGCTTTCACTCCACTTGTGTTGTCCGTTTTCGAAAAGGGTTTTCTCCAGATAATCTACCATAACTACGGGAAGGAGTGACCGATCAAAGCTGGGTAAACTGCTTAATCTAACTGAACGTATCAGCAACGAAACAAGACATTTTTCAATATTATTGCTTTGATATTCAGGGAACATTATTTTTCAAACACAATTGGGGGGGTTTTTTTTACTCACCCGGACTAATTTTATCCACTACTGCTTGGCAATTAAAGATCAGATGATTTGCTGGTGTAACTCTTCTAATGTATCCAGAATAATCCGAAAAAGAGGCTGTCAGCTCCCATGACATTGCTGAGTAAGCTCGAATTTTGACTGGACGAGATTATGTCATAATGATTATGAATGGGACCTGATACAGTGGTGGGCATTTTGCCAAATATTGGGGGGGGGGAGCAAAGCTATTGTTTCAGGTAGAAAGGGTTGTTTATTCATATTGTTTTCAAACAAAAGATATGTGTTCTAGCCAAATTGGGAGCGATCGCACCTCTTTGCCCCCCTCCCCCCAAGTGTCTGCCATTGCCCTGACACAATTTACCGACATGACACTTATTTCCCAACAAACCGTATGTATGGCCCATGATATGAATTTAATTGTCGTTTCCATTTTTCGTTACTTTGAGACCAGTGATATGAAAAGAGTTTACCATGATAAACTGAATTCGGCGAAAAATGGAAATAATCAGCTCTGACCGATCTGTAGAGAAGAAGTCTTAGATAGTGCAATCTGGTTTTATTGTTAACCGACAAATGTTGGTGCTTATCTTGCCAAGCTTGTCAACTTCTAAAGTGAAATTATAAAATTTTTCAACATAAGGCGGTTCATAACAATATGTTGTCGCATTCAGATTGTACAATCTGATGTTATCCTTAAAAAAAAAGTTAAAAGCCTGTGATTTCAGCTTCCTAGCAGTGCTAGAAAATGAATATCTCCAACCTAACCTTTAAACAAGACTTTCTTGTGTGTGCAAGGCTCTTTATAGGCATAAAATTAATGCAGAAATGAGTTGTTTTGATACTAATGACACTATTGAATTCATAATTATCTAGGAGGCAGCGACCCAAGATGATGATCCATTAAAGAAACTGCAAGGAGCTAAAATTGTCAAGTGTCGTGTCTGCAAGGGTGACCATTGGACAACAAAATGTCCATACAAAGATAGCCTTCAGCCATTGCAACAGAAAGAACAAGAAGAGAAAGGTTTGCTTTATGAAATTATTATTATTCTGGGCCCGGTTGTTCAAAACTGGTATTAAGCTAATACGGGATTATGACTATGCACATGACTACAGAATCATGCCTTTAATCCAAGATTAGCGCTAATCGTGGTTGGAACAACCCGGCCCTGTTAGATGGGTGAAGAACAGTCCCCGTTTGCACGGCCACTGCTCCCTGGATATCAAGATGATGATTGTGGCAAATATATCATTTAATGGTGGACATGCTCAAATCTATTTTGAAATTTACCTGACTGAAACTAGCCACTCCATTCTGAAATTATGAGGGACATTCCTGAGAAAGCTCCTTCAAGAAACCTTCAGACAGGCCCAAAATCACGAGAAAGTTTTCTAATATTTCTTCCTTATAGCAATGACTTCTACATGTTTGAGCATTGTGTTATTTTCTTGGGAGGCTGAAATTGCCCAGAATAATGTTGTTATGCTCTCAGGGATATAAAATTTTCATCCTCCCAAAGGGATAATGCGTGCTAAAGCATGTAAAGACAGTGCTGCAAGGCAGAACATTTGGTCGTAATGTTTTGAAGGTTTCTTGAAGGGCTTTCTTGAAGGGCAATCCCTCATAATTCCAGAACGAAGCAGGCGATTTCAATTTTTCATTTTTGTTCATGTGAAGGGGCTCCATCACCAAACAATGAACAAATCCGTAAACTCGCACGTGTCGCCAATTATCCATTGTTCATCCATTGTTTTCTTCAGTTGTATATGTTCAGTTGTATATGTTGTTTTCTTCAGTTGTATATGAGTTATATNTATGCTCTCAGGGATATAAAATGTTCATCCTCCCAAAGGGATAATGCGTGCTAAAGCATGTAAAGACAGTGCTGCAAGGCAGAACATTTGGTCGTAATGTTTTGAAGGGCTTTCTTGAAGGGCAATCCCTCATAATTCCAGAACGAAGCAGGCGATTTCAATTTTTCATTTTTGTTCATGTGAAGGGGCTCCATCACCAAACAATAAACAAATCCGTAAACTCGCACGTGTCGCCAATTATCCATTGTTCATCCATTGTTTTCTTCAGTTGTATATGTTCAGTTGTATATGTTGTTTTCTTCAGTTGTATATGAGTTATATAAGTGGTGTCGAAGAACTATTGGATAACTTCTGGAGCTTCAATTTCCAGATTTTCCCCGGCCTAAACTTTGATTATGATCTGACAGCGTAGCAAAGTTCAACGTACCATTTCGCTTTGTAAGCAAATCATCATGGATCTCAAGTTCCATCATTTGGAAAGGTGTTAAATGTTGTTCGTAATTTGTTTGTGACTCGGTAGATTTTATTTCAATCATTTTGAAAGGTGGGGTGGGTCTCCTGGGGTTTTGTTCCGCGTGTCGTGCTGTGCAAGAACTAACAATGGCTCCCAAATCAAAACAAAAAAGAGTTGAAAATGAATGCATAGATCGAGAAAAAAATTCAGTAGGTACTCTTCCATTCACGTTTTAGCGCAAAAACGCAAAGATTTATTTCTCTTAAGTCTTATTTGAAGTGAAAACTTTGTTTACATTTCTATATTTTGAAGAATTTGGCCTCGCCATTACAATGTGTGCTGGTACGATTTATTTGTGATTCTCCCTGTGCAAGTTCTCAAGTCTCTGGCTTTGAAACTCTGAAAACTCAATCACAGGTGTCCATAAAAACATTCTAAAATTTTGTTTTTGTTAATTTACGATACTCCTGATGAATGATGATGATGATAATGATTCATGAAATAACATATCAGTTAATACTAACTACATATGATTTCATGCGCCCCAGAAGAAGCAGAGCTTATCGAGTCTGGGGCGCTTACAAACAAAACAGAACGGTTGATTATACAATATGCGGTTATACAATATGCGGTTATACAATATGCGGTTATACAATATGAGGTTATACGAAAATTAGGTTAATACAATTTTAGGCTGGAAAACTATAAAATACCTACTCATGTAAGTAATACACTGCTTACAAACTAACTAACATGAAAATGNTTATACAATATGCGGTTATACAATATGCGGTTATACAATATGCGGTTATACAATATGAGGTTATACGAAAATTAGGTTAATACAATTTTAGGCTGGAAAACTATAAAATACCTACTCATGTAAGTAATACACTGCTTACAAACTAACTAACATGAAAATGAAAAATGCGCAGAAAGATCTCATTGTTAGTTCAATGATTATATTTTATACATAGGAACCTAGTTTGTATTCTTTTAGAGCCTTGACATATTCTTTAAGGGGAGCTGTTTTGTTAAGTTCAGAGGGTTGAGAGTTCCATGAGATGAATAGATTCTTTTTTTCTTAAATAGACCTAAATTTTCTACGAAATTCCATGCAAAAGGGAGAAAAGTAAAGAATTTCAAAAATTATTTAAACTTGAAATTAAAGAACGATTCCCAAGAACGACAAGTGTTTCAATGTAGGTAAAACGAAAAAAGATCTTCAATATTTCCAACAATATTCTGTTTGCTTTGAAAAATGTCCACTTTAGACCCAAATTACCTTGTTGGGGAGACGAGATACATCTTGTCCGATGAATCGTATATGTCCCCCCATGCAGTAGGTTAGTGCTCATGCGCAGTAGCGTTTTGGGCTGAAACTCTGCTGGGCGCATGAGCATTAACCTACTGCACTGGGGGACACATAAGTTTCCTCGGACAAACCGTATCTCATCTCCCCAACAATACCTCCATGTTTCCTACAATGATTTCATGAACATTCTGCATTGAAAATAAATACATGAACACGCTATAGAAAGCAGAAACTGTACACGATTTCTACGTATAACATGATTTCATCTTATTTCTAGCTGCGGCTGCTGCTGCCTCTAAAGATGCTCCTAGGCCTACAGCACAACCAGCGGCTGCAGGTGGAGCACCAACGAAGTATGTGCCACCAAGTCTCAGGGGAGGAGATGGAACGCCAAGGAGAGGAGAATCAATGCAGACCAGGCGGAATAGTAAGTCTACATCCATCGTCATTAGATCGTAGTAGCTCCCCTGGAACGATTTTAATTTGACTGAGGACTTCATTCACGGCATAGCCAGATCAACAGATCCAAAGTCGCTTTGACAATACTTTTTTTGAAGAGTTATCTATGTGGAATTATGGATTCTCTCAGCTGACTGACATTTAATGAGAGGTACACCAGTAGTCTAATTCTCTCGCACTTTCTATGGTATCTTTTTATATCATATGTTTGTTCTTGTAAATCTTTAGAAGTTCAGCCGAAACACACGCATTTTTGTAGGTAGAGTAAGGTCTGGAGCTGGCAGAAGGCTTTATATGTTTCGAACGTTTCACTACCAAGCCTTTCTATGATATAGTGAATTCTGAATCCACACACTTCTCATTTCGCACCTCTTTTTAAGTTTTTTTTTTTATTTCTTTAATGCTCTGAATGTAGAATTAATTCATTTTTGTTGAAAGAGCTTTCAGACCTGGTTTAAACATCGTTTTTTTTTTGCCTTGTCAAATCGAACTGTATTAAAAACGGCAGAATCTGCCGTGTCTAAAAGTCTGATTTAGGCATTGTCTTTTTTGCCCTGTCGGATTAAAATTAAAATAGTTAAAGTGGCCTTTTTTCAAAATGCACAAGCGCAGTGGCTGATCACACATAGAAACCATGGACTATGGCCTAGAATTGATCGTATAAACGCGGCAGAAATCCGATGTTTGATGCTAAGTTGTTTTTCTGCCGTTTGATACGACGGAGCTTGTGAACTCCTACCGTTTTATCTATGTAAAATGGCATGTAAGTTTAACATCGTTTATGTCTAATTTAATTGAAACTCAGAAGTTTTACCAGCATCTACTATGCTTATACTGGGCCTCAAGTACCTACCAAGATCTCGAAACCAGTATTAGCAAGATTCATACTTGAAGCGATGTCAGAATATTTGTCAATCCTTTACAATGTCCAAACATTTTTGAGTGACCTGAAAAAATTAAAACTGCAAATGACAAATTTTTCGTAGTGTTTGGAACACAGGAAGCAGAGTTTTAGAATTGTTGAAAAATTGAGCCCACTTTTTTTTGGTTTCTGTAGAAAAATTTTGGTGGAACATATTTTTCGGAAAATCCAACATTTTGGTTGTGAAAGTTTCGAAAAAGAATTTGTCCCAAACTTTGTCCGGCCAAAATTTCTAGTTGTTGATGTATATAGTTTAAGCTTCGTTTGTAACACTGCCAACTATGAGACAGTGTATTGTTTGACGTTGAACTTGTATAAATCAGTTGAAAATCAAACTGAAGTGAACTGTATAGTCTATAAGATATTTACGTTCATATCGTAGCGGATGAAGCTGCAACTGTCAGAGTTACAAATTTATCAGAAGATACCCAAGAGAGTGATTTACAAGAGCTTTTTAGACCATTTGGTCAGATCGCAAGGATTTATCTCGCCAAGGACAAAATCACAAATCAGTCTAAGGTACGTCATCTTTTGAACGCAAGCAATCTATTGAGCAAGGCATATTTTTTTGCATATTGTGTTTCTTTCCAGAACAATCAGGGAGAAAATGTCTTGTTGAAGATAGCGTTGGTTGGGTGACGACGCATGGTGCATAAGCACTCTGAAGGCACACCCTACTTGGTTATAGATTTCTTACCGAGCTAAACATTGTGACAACCCGTGGTTTTTCCAGTAACTGTCATCATCATCGTCATCGTCATCGCCATCGTCATCGTCATCGTCATCATCATTTTGATCAGCTACAGCCAAAGCTTTTCTCGTGTGATATTCCATTTATATTGACTCGTTGTTTCTCTCCTTATTCTGTTGGTCCATACTGAAAAACCCCAGGCCAAAACTGAGTTTGCGAAACAAGATTATTGAATGGCATAAAGCATAGTCAATTTATCGTAAGATACAAAAAATAATCAAATTCTTAGATGTCCCTAATAGAAAATATATGGTTGTCTAGATTTTGATGATTTGCTAAAAAAGTGTTTTTTTTTTACTACCATTTCAATAGAATTTGTAAAGCGGTGAGAGTTCTTAGAAAATGACATGTGTTCAGCCGCTCTTGGTCAACTGTAGACTTATTGCATGAGTCCTTGTTTTCGCTCCATTCCCCCCAATGATTCCCCCGCAATACCCTTCCTTCGATTCAACGAAGTATTAGCGGAATTATTATAACAGTAAATAACAATTCAATTCAATGTAGCAAAACTTAGACGAAAGTCATCAGTCTACGTCAACTGTGTGATATCTTTCAAACCCAGCTTGCATCCCTTTTTGTTGCATTGTAGGGTTTCGCATTCATCAGCTATCTTCGACGTGACGATGCAGCTCGAGCAATAAAAGCATTACAAGGATTTGGTTATGATCATCTTATCCTCAATGTTGAATGGGCCAGGTAAGAAACGTATATACTTAAATCTTGTTATCTTGAATGCCTACCGGATGATCCAATAAACTTCACGAGTGAGATCATAACTAGCTTTCTTATTTCAATATTTTTTGACAAATGTTTTGTCTCACCGCACCGTTTTGGTGAAAGGCTTGTCTACCTTTTGAAATGCTGCATTGTCACTTTAAGGTAACTGCTTTCCGCTCCAGTGAAAAGCGAGATGCCATTTCGCAAGACCACTCTCCCCAGAAAACAGTTAATTTCTCTAATATCATTCGGCCTATTCAAAAGTAAACAAAATATAAAATTCGATTACAGGAAATCTAGCCTAGCTTTTTCAATCAGACTCAGCAAAGTTGTAGGTCAGCTACCTAGTTAAAGATGGATCGAAAAAAAATCGAATCTTTTTCGAGTAGTTTTGGAAATAAATCCACTTTTCTGAAATGAACAAAAAGATTCGAACTAGGATTTTTGAAGCCTTTCCCGTGAACATCTTTTGAAAAGTTCACGTAGGGATGGATTTGAAGTCATCTGGGGAAATCTGTTGTTTTTAAAATGATTGAATTCTGGTCCTTGTTCAAATTTCGTGCTCTCATGAAAATCTGGAATTCGGTCTTTTTTGACATCTTTCCAAAATATGGATTGGAAAATAAGGGTAAGTCGAAGAAATTAATGAATCACCATATTTTTGAGACTGTTTTTGTGGAGAGAAGTGATACATAAAAGGACAAGTCCGAGGTTGGAATACTTGTTCATAAAATGAAGGATCACAATGTTGTCAATGGTGTGTAGTACTTTTTCCAACCTTCTCTGTCTTTTCTCTGCGTAATTGTGTATTTAAATCTGTGAAATGAGCGAAATGACGTCATTATTCATGACGTAATTTCACCCGTTTCGCCTTCAACCTGAACGAGGCTGTTTTCTTATAGAACTCTCAAGTAATTTCCGACGTCACAATCGAACCTCCAAACCGAGGCTAGCCATTTTATCGCGTTTTCAAAATGGCGACGACATTGGGCCTAACTTGTGAAAAATGTCGTACGAATTTACAACAGAAAAAGACATCAAAACCCGGAAAAAAGCTATAAGCAATGCTTGGCAGTTGGTAAGGTTACTTTTTGACATTAATTGTAGAAACCCCGGACTTGTCCTTTAAACTAACAAACCAATATTTCAAAAAATACCGAAGCCCTTCAGCTACAAGCTGATACCTTGTTTGTGTTCATAGCATTTGTTTTCATGAAGCAATATGCAATCTATTCTCGTGAAGTTTTTTGGGTCGGCCTGCACAAGCCAGATTCAGTGTGTCTCATAGCGAAGGGAAGTAAATCCCGGGGCTTAAAGACTGGAAAGGCTACTTCGATTTTATAAAGAACTAGTGGCCAAAAATAATTGGAAACTTAGAAGTTGTTTAAAATAAACAGAAACATTACCACATTGGCGTAATGGCTGTAAAAGTCTGATTTCTCGCCTAACCGAGATTGTATCGATGGTATCCTATATTCAGTCGAGTATGAAGATTCATATTTCAAGATGGGAGGTTTCAAATTTTGCGTCAACATTACGTGACTGATGATGTCTTGATCTTCCATAACATTCTTGAGACAAAAGTGGCTATTTCTCCTACAGAGTATGTTGAATCTGCTTTAAAATGGTACAGCAGAATTAAGCTTGACGGGACCTTTCGAATGATGTACAAGTTTTTGTATTTTAGTGAAATTTGCAAAAAGTTTATGACGTCATCATCCATATGATGTCACATTTTTTAGAATCATTTGAGTTCGAATTTTTTGTCGTTCCTAACAAAATTGACCATGCACATTCCGATTCTGCAGTCAGCGAAAAAAGTTATTTTGCCTGCAAATGACGTCTTCACACATGTCATTTTCACATTGTCTAAAGCATCCAAAACACATTGCAAACATATCAGAAAATGTACCCTAACTTTAAATCGTAAAAGTCACACTCTGATGAGAACGTAGGTTCGAAAGGCCTCAGTGTGCCAAAAATGTGTCTATTTCTTTGCATCCGCCTTCTCCATAGTATATAATTTTTAGTAACCAACTTAGTATAAAGTTTTTTGGAAACATATAGGGTTAGGGTTAGGGGTTAAGGTTACTCGCAGGCTGTATCATATGCCGATGCCAAAGTCAGTTTGATCTACAAAGATTTTTTCTGACTTTTTCTTCTGTTTTGTCAACATGATTTCCCTTTTATACAGAAAAACAACACGTATTCCTTTTCAGGCCATCCGTCAACAACTGAATTCATATTCTACAAGATTCTACAAGAAGGAGATATTAGCACGTGCATGTATCTGTTGTATCTGTTGTACGTGATGAACTATGTACGGAGGCAGCTAGAAATTTCAGCAAACCTTAAAGTAGATATTTACGAATTCGCCATATTATTTAAAACCCAAATAGTCTTTCCTTTCTCCATAGTATTGTTCTCTCAATGTAGGCCATCTCTAACCTACTTGGCCCTACTTAAACTACCGGGTGAATCAAAAAAAGGCCCGGCGTTTCGGAGGTTACTGCTCCCTGAATATATAAGAAATGATATTTTGCAAACTCTGATTGAACGGCAAACGTGTTCAATTATTTTCAGAATTTTTCCTGGCTGAAATCGGTCACTCTGTTCAGATTTTACAAGGGAGTTTCTAAAAGGTCTCTTCGAGAAACCTTAAAAGCATGCTAAAATCGTGAGCGAGTTTCCTCAATATTTTAACCCCACAGCAATAACTTTAGCTCTTGGGGGAATAAAAAAACTCTTCACCTTTTGGTATGAATAACTTCTTCAGGGGGATTCCAAACCTAATTGGACATATCGGGAATAAAACAAGACAGTTTTCAATATTATTGCTTTGATAGGGAGCAGCATTTTTTCAAACGCTGGACCTTTTTATTAATTCACCTGGTAGCTTTTGGGTAATTAACCCAGAACATTTCCAATAAAAGTATACCACTTTCCCAGAATTTTCTGGTCAAAAACTACCCTACAAGTTGCACGCATCCTCATATGTTTGGCTTGTGAAATACCCATCCAGGAGCAGAACACGGTGAATAATAGTGACCATAGGCTCCGGCTGGGCTTCAAGAACTAGCGATCGCGAATCCCGATTAATCTGAGCAAATTTAGTTAAACGAAGGCTTCTCTATGACAGTTCAACGACATGTCACATGACTTTATCAACTTTGGTAGATAAGGTACTTAACGAAAAATTGTGAAAAGATTCGGATGCAAGCCTTTTCGTTTTTTTACATCCGAATCTTTTTACAGTTTCGTGACTTTATTAATGTGCGCTCACAAAGGAGTGTTTTGGGTAAACGAAACCATTACAAACAGAGCTGCGCAATGAGTTACTGACTTTAAAGAAACAACAAGCAACTTGCAACTCACGAAGTTTCTGGTGATTTTTACAAATTTATTATTACAAAGGCAAATTTCTGTCTGCTTTCTTGTCAAAAACCTGAAGAAAGTTTCTGCAGAGTTATCCCCTAAACGAAATAGCGTCGTATTTTCAACACTACCGTTGCGTCATGCCGTCTGGACGAAATCACACTGACCGACCAGTCACTGTATTTTCATGCAATGCAATAAAAACCCGCATAAAAGAACAAGTGGATTAAGAACACTCGGGCTGAAATTTGGTTTAAAAATCATAGACATAAGAACACGTTCAGCCTGAAAAATGAAAATTGTTCTTATGTAAAAAGCTGGATGGCATGAGTTACTGAATTAGATACTGTCAATGTGTTTGAACTTTGCTAAATACAATTGTGCAACCAAAGGAATGCTATCATTTGTCTTCTGTCATTAACAAAAGAGTTTTTAAAACAATCTAGAAACAATTTTAAGAACGCCTTAAAAACACTTTCAGCCTGATTTCGCAGAAAACACCCGATGAATAAGAACAAGATCAGCCTGAACCCCCAAAACATGTGTTCTTTTATGCGGGTTTTTACTGTACCAGCTTCACCTTTGATAAAAACATTCTTCAACCGGGTGAGTCAGAAAAAAGGATCACCGCTTGGAAGGCCACTGCTCCGTGAATATCAAAGTAATAATATTGAAAAATGTCTTGCTTTATTGCCAATATGTTCAATTAGGTTCAGTAATTTACCCGGCCTTAATCGGCCATTCCTTCCCGTGGATACGGGTGATTTTCTGCAGAAAGTCCCTTCAAAAAACCTGCAAAAACGAACGAAAACAATGAGCACATTTTCCTCCCTAAAATTGATGACACTCACATAAATTCATGTATTTTGTCCTCTTGGGAGAATGGAATCCCCCTGAATTGGTCATCGATACCAGGGGGAGGACTTGTTCATCCTCCCAAGAGGATAGCACGTGCTAAAGCGTTCACAAGTCATTGCTGTAAGGCATTGTAAGGCAGAAATGTTAGGGAAATCTGTTCATGATTTTGGGCACGTTTTGAAGGTTTTTTGAAGAGGCTTTCTGGAGAAAATCCCTCATAATTCAGAAAGGAGTAGCCGATTTCAGTCAGGTAAATTTTATAGTAGATTTGAACATTTCTACCAAAAAACTATATATTTGCCGATATCATTGTCTTGATATCCAGGGAGCCGTGACCTTTCAAATGGGGATTCTTTTTTCTGATTCACCCGGTAGTTTACGTGTATTGCAAGATACAAACAGCTAGATAACGTAAAATGTTTGCACTTTGATATTTGATTTCCCACGCAGTCTAAAGTTCAATGTATTTCATGAGATCGATTTGAAACAGACTCAGTCTAAAGCAATCAAATTATCCAAAAGCTGCATGCATGTCAACATTTTGTCAGCAGTTTCATCGAGTGTGCATGCACCTGATGTTTATATGGGTGCACTGCCTTTAAGCATTATATTTCTGGCATAGCCCTTTACCACGGAAACAAAAATAGACAAAGCTTACGTCAAAGAAGCTCAAACAAAATGTTGTTTGAAATGATGCTCTGATACTCTGTGTTACGCAAAGCCCGAGACCCTCTGTGCGAATACACTTGCTTCACTGACATTTTGGTCCCCGATCAGAGAGCTGCGTTTACTTGCTAATGTGCTCTGATTGCTTAACAGTGGTCAATACTCTCAAAGTTATGCCCATGCGCACACTAATTTCCCTTCTATCTTCCTCCAAAACAACTTTTATGCTGCAAAATATTTGCATCCTAAAGTTAATTTAATACTAAGGAAAGATTTTTGTTAATTCGTTATCAAACTGCTTCTGTTTGAAGATTTTCTAAAGATTTCAAGTATTGAGACACGAGTTTGATAACTAATATTTGTTTGTCCGAAAACCCTATTGAAAAATTGACGCTAAGTTTGTCTTTGCTTCTGCATGAGGGAAGAATGTTTTGTGAAGAAATATCCCCTGTAACTGTAATGTAAATCAGGGACTCTTAACTTGGCAAGCATCTTATTGATTTGAGGCTCACATATTAAACGATTTGAGAGGATTGTGATTTAGTTCAGTTACCTCCAGTTTGTGGATAGATTTGAGATCAGATTTGGAATACAATCAAGGCAGTTAGTGTTTCTAAAAGAAATATAAGCTCTGATTCAGAAATCTATTAAGTTGAAAGAGTTGTTTGTTATACTACCATACTACCATGATGAGCTATCTCAAAAGTGCCGCGAAGACTCTCGGTGGCGGTTGGAAAGCGATGGGTGGAGATGAAAAGAAAGTGAAGGCGAAAGATTGGGATGCCTTCGCTAATTCATCATCAGTACACGGTATTCGCTTTACCTCGCCTGGATTTAGCAGAACCCGGAGACTAGCGTGGGGTGTCCTTATCATCTGCGGTTTCGGTATTTTGTTTGGATCCATGACTTCAGCAGTGGTCAAGTATTTGCAGTATGAAGTTAATACCATTGTGACTATGGTCTCCGAGCGGGAAGCTAACTTTCCGGCTGTTACACTTTGCAACATGAATGCACTGCGTAGAAGTAAATTCGCTGGCAATGGATCACAGAATGCCCGGTTTTTGCATTTAGCCAAGCTTCTAACCATGACAGATCTCCAAGGCGCCGGTGGTAATGTAACTTTACCGGATATCAGTGGTATACATATCAAAGATATGTACCGGTATTTCGCTCACACTTTGGATCAATTTGAGGATGGCGGTATGTTGTTGAATTGTTCATACAGAGGAATAAAGTGTGATAAGACCGCTTTCAAGCCGGTTATTACCGATCTCGGGCAATGCTACACATTCAATCCCGGTGGTGAATTTGGAAGAAAGCTGTACGGAAAAGAAATGCTGACTTCGACTCAGCCCGGAAACGGATTCGGACTGTCAATGCGGCTTCTTGCTCAAGCGGATGAATATATTTTGATGCCAACCCAAGACTTGTCAACCGGATGGAAAATGTTTATTCATGACCAAAAAGAGCTGCCGCTTGCAGATGACTATGGATTTGCTCTTTCTCCGGGAACACATACGCACGTTGGAATGGTGAAAAGAAAGGTATGAGAGATGCCGTCTATTAAGTCCCTGGAGGCTTATTTAATTTCGGAGATGCCAGAGGGGGCTTATCAAAGATGGGACTTATTCATTAAGTCAAATGATGAGGATGTAAAGGCCCTGTTACGCGGTGAGCTTTCACGTGAAACTTGCTTGCAATGGCGTTGCGAAATAAGTTTCATGTTAGACGGAAATTTCGGAGAGAATCCTGAACCTTTTTTTGGTGCAAGCCGTTGCCTGAGTGGAAACAAGTTCTACTTTTCGTGAAACTGCCTCTCAGCGCTCGCAACAGAAAATCTGGCAACTGATTGTCAAATTTCGGGGTGTTACACGGTGCAATGTCTTGTGAAACTTATCTTGCAACGCCGTTACATTACATTACATTACATTACATTACATTACATTACATTACATTACATTACATTACGTTACATTACATTACATTACATTACATACATTACATTACATTACATTGCATTACATTACATTACATTACATTACATTACATTACATTACATTACATTACATTACATTACATTACATTACATTACATTGTTGTTGTTTATACACGAACAAACAACAACGGCGTTTCACGTAAAAGCTCATTGTGTAACAGGGCCTTAAACATTGTCGCTTTTTAATTCTTTTACCCCATATTTTGCAGGATCAATTCAATTCAAATATACAGGCTCGACACAGTTTTTATCCCAAAACCANCATTACATTACATTACATTGTTGTTGTTTATACACGAACAAACAACAACGGCGTTTCACGTAAAAGCTCATTGTGTAACAGGGCCTTAAACATTGTCGCTTTTTAATTCTTTTACCCCATATTTTGCAGGATCAATTCAATTCAAATATACAGGCTCGACACAGTTTTTATCCCAAAACCATGTCAAAATTAACATGTAGACTTGTTCAGCTAAATAACTGGAACCTTTGGTAACCTCTGGAATTTGATATAAGCGGGGTCTTAACAAAGAGGGGGCTAAAGGCTAAATAGAGCTTTTTCGGTGATGATATGTTTGGCCGATTTCAGGAATTTTCGTAGCACCATCTTTTTAGCCAAATTGGCATTTGGGCCTTCTTTTCTACAGCAAACTTTTTGAAGAAACATAATTGTAAGGCTATTGGAGATACATAAGTTGACATGTGTCCGATGCTTTCTAACGTTGCTCACCCGATGCATCTTCATATATGTGAATGTGTAATGATTCGTAGACCATGTTTTGTGAGAACCATTTTTGTGCATGTCTTATAAAAAGGCTCTGATTTCTGTTCCCTTTAAACATGCTTTTTTTTCTTTATTCGTTAAAACAAACAAACAAACTATTTACAAACCAAGGCGGCTAATTAACTACGTGCCATCCATAGTGGGAAAGGACTTGTAGTCAGCGAGTTCCCATTATTTATGGCACTTAAAAATCAAATTTAAATTGTTCCAATGATTTAAACATGTCGAGTCGGTGATGCTGCATCTGTAATGACCATTCGAAAAAGGTCCTTTCTTACCTCGTATATTTTCTATTATCATAGGTTATCAATCTGAAACCACCGTACAAGACCGCATGTAGAGATGCGCCGCTGGAGACAGGAGATGCGTATTCTTTAAAGGGGTGTTTACGTATTTGCCAAGATCTGTACATTGTAAAACGTTGTGGCTGCCAGATTCCCATCAACTTCCTTAATGGTAAGTCTCGCTATGCGCAAAGAAAAACATGTCATTTGCTCTCCTAATGTGGGTTTTATAATTTACTCACCTAATATGGGTTTTTGGTCACCCCCTTGACCGCCTGCGCATAGTGTCTCGCTGTACACTGACATCACATTTTGTGAGCACTTTATATGTTTCTTTCCGTGCATGGTTTCACGTTACCTTCCTCCAATGAATATTTCAGGACTGTCCAACTTTGATTCGGTGTGAATGCATGGTGTCCCAAAAAATTTGTGGCATGTTTGTGTGGCTGCTATGGGTTGTGACTTTTAAATAGACGATTATGATGGCGAGGTACTTTCAGCAAGATCTTTAATGATCCTATAGGAATTCAATTAAAGAACGCAAGGCATCTTGGTAAAAACTAAGTTGGCTAAAAAATTGTAGCTATAATTGCTCATAAAGGCCATCTATTTACAAAAATACGTACAATGTTATAAATTTACAGTAAGAAACCTAAACTAGGATAAATTATTTTACACAATCCGCAGTTGCAGTTCAATAAATCTTTTGAATATCCGAAGGGAGTCTGAATTTTTCAGTTCTGCTGGTAGTATCTCCGATACTTTCTTCCGTATCTATTCCAAGGCAAGTTGTTTTCGCCTTCGGTAGTTGTAGTTTATCAGAACACCTTAAATTGTAAGGCATTTCTTTTTCCTCAAAAATTTGCTCCATGAAGCTTGAACTTAGATTACATTTTGTTTTGTAGTCTTTTACCATGAGCAACTGCAGGTTCCTCTGCTGAACGTTTACTGGATTATCCATTTCTAATAAGTTTTTTCAAAGCTAGAAATATTGTTTTTCTATGCGACTCTTAGTGCCTTTTCGTTTATTCTATTTTAACATGTTAGAAACTTGCAGAAGTTGATGACAGAAATCTACAAGTCCATAGTCCATGCATCATCTTAACCCATCGCTTGTATGGAAATTTCATGAAAAGAAGCATGTCACTTATGATCTAAGCATACAAAATCTTTGTAAACTGCCACAAATAAAGACACAGGGTTATGGGCAAGAATCACTGTCCTTTAGAAGGAGTTTCCTCTGGAACACCCTAGATGATAGTGTTAAGAATGAGCCAACACTTTCTGGTTTTAAAAAGAGGATCAAAGACTGGGCTGGCGATAAATGCACCTGCAAAATGTGCCGCTAATTTTCGTATGAAGGATATTTTTTTGTAATGAGTTGGTTTGAATGAGTATGTTCTTAGTTACTATTGTAAATACCAACTTTAAATATGGATAAAATGAAAAATGAAAATGATTTATTCAATCCCATGTAGCGTTAGCGTGTATTGTGCCGTCTTATACACAGTTGCATAGGATATGCTTTAACTTAGAGTTTGAGACCTTCTGTGGATCAATCTGATAAGTGGCTGCTGATGCATGGTGAAGGAAAGGCAAATCATTGGTTGCTTCATAAACAGCAATTTTTCTCCTGCTCTGTCAAAATCATGTAAATTTTGAAAGAAAGGTTCCTAGAAATGTTGTCAAATCTGTCGAAGGGTCAGGAGTGTTTTCTTGAAGTTAAACAACACTATTAACTCTTTTCAAGTATTGGAAAATGTTTGATTAAACGCTAGAACGCCTCTATGGGATAAATACCAACCGAGATCTTTTCACTCGACCTGCAATACGAGGCACTGTAAAGATATAAAACAACTTAGAACGCATCTAAAGAGCTAGACTCTCAAACACAACTCTCTGGAAGAACAGCAGTGATAAGTTTTATAGGGTTGTATGTTTTTATTCTTAAGGTCTTCATAATTGTAAATAGATGTTATATAATTTTAATTTGCTGAAGGCTTTTTTGTGTATAAATAATATTAAAGTAAAATGAAGACGAGAACCCCCTATTTCGAAATTTACTGATTTGATTTGATTGATTTTATCTTTTTTACCCATGGTAGCCCCTCTATAAGAATAATCGATTTACAGGGGGCCATGCTAAATACTTACAATAACTACTAATTTACAATAAAAACGAAATGTGCTATAAAACCTAAACTAATTACAATTTGTCATAAATAAACGAAAGAAAAACGAAAAGAATTGGTGAATGAATTCATGTTCGTTGCACCTTATTTTTTNATAAATAAACGAAAGAAAAACGAAAAGAATTGGTGAATGAATTCATGTTCGTTGCACCTTATTTTTTTAAAAATCTCAGGGTTGAAGAATCTGAAAGGTTTGCAAAAAATACCTTTTTTGCTAAGTTTGGCGCCTCGGTACGCGAAGCATTTCTACCCCCTGCCGATTTTGATAATGGCAACCTGAGATTGACTTCAGCGTTTCTAAGAGAACGGAGGGTAGAGTTGAGTTGTTGCCTCTCGTGAACTTGTCTTTCACATAAGAAGGCACGTCCCCATTAAGGAATCTGAAGACCATTTTCTGACTTCAAAATCAATAAGCTCCCTGACAGTAGTGGGCCATTTAAGCGCTCGAATAACTAGTAAAGCAGTAGCATCAAATGGACTGTTGGTGACGAGTTTTGCAGCCCGATTTGGAAGTTTCTGCAATTTTTCAATTGCAGTCACCCCAGCATTTCCCCAGACAGGGCAGCAATATCTTAAGTAAGGCTCCACTAAACTCTTATACATTGTCTTGACAGTTGAAATCGGAAGGTACTACTTGGCATAACGAAGTACACCAATCCTCTAGAGATCTTGTTAGTTGTTAGGGCCAATTGAAATTTACTTGATTTGACATTGCTACCAAACATTTGCATGGATCGATGCTTTATTATTCATTTTCCAGGTAACGATTCGGCCTTGTGTGACTTGAAGACAACTGTTCTTTGTGCATTGCCAGCCCAGGGTGAGTATGCATCTTTTTGAAGAAGCACTCTGCTCTGCTCATGCGAATATGAAATGCACGAACTCGTTTGAAAGCTCAAAGAGAGCATCCTTGTTTGAAGAACACCCTTGATTGAAAAATCGTTTCGTTCCTAAAGTAGGATTTTAGGTTTCTTTGTCGAAGGGACTCTGTCAGTTGCTTTACATATATAGAAGTATTTTTTAGTTTAGTTTTGCATCGGGAAAGACGCCCTGAATTAAACAAACTCACATAAAATAAACAAACTTCTTTCGAAACGACGATTTAGCAGTTTTTGGTAGGCCTTAGCTCACAGATTTTTCACAATTTTTCTCAAAATGAAAGTGTTATTATGAAGCTATGTTTTTGAATTTTGCAGAGAAGCAAACGGAGCATTCATATGCTGTAAGATTACAAATATATCTGCGGATTTTAGGAAGTAGTTTTATGGTGGATTGGATTCACCACATCTATGTGAGGTTTACCATGCGCTGGTTGAAAAGTCACGTCCGATACGAGAATTTTATTTGGGCAGCCTGCCAATACGAAGCCGCAAACGCTTCAGCGTCTACAGAACAAGGCCTTCTCAATTATTCAGAATGCTAGACTAAAGGACCCCTGGACCAGTAATGGGCTGAACATTGATCAGATCAGCTATTTTGATCGATCTATCATGACACACAAAATAGGCAATAAGCATTGCTCTGAGAGCCTCTGGAACAAGTATATAGTCAGAGTAAAAAAATTTCTAGTTAACTCTTACCGTAAATCTAGTTAAACGTCACCAAACCACTAAATCCATTTTCGTAAAGTTTCTTGTCGTAGAGTCCTGTCCATGTATTCCTTTGCAAGCCTGTTTCATATTGGATGTTAGGCTTATAATAAAGATCAAGACCCGATAGCGGTGTCTCGAGCGATGGGCACCTTGGGTGGGGAGCAGTGACGGGGACGGTTGTTGTCGTTATTGCTTCCTCGGCCGGCGTTCCGATTGTTCACTATTATATTTTGGCCTGACATCTAATGTGAAACCGGCTCAAATATTTATTTGTAAAATGTTTTTATAATTAGCATTTCTATCTGTATTAGTTGTAGCGTATGTATAGTAGTTTGTATTAGTTGTATTTTAGTTCATATTAATTCCAGGGGGTAGACATGATATTTTGCTCCTCCTGGTCCCCAGTAGATTGTAGGTAGTGTTTAGGTAATTTTGTTGTAAATTATTTTATATTGAATATAAAAAAAAAAAATAAAAAAAAAATTCTGGGTATAACACAAGAAAAAATAGAAATCTCGACATCCCAAAGTTTATGCTTGAGTGTACAAAAATAGGTTCTACCTTCTGGGTTTAAAGCTTGGAATGAAATACCTATTGAAATAAGGGAAATCCCCTCGCTCTATCAGTTTAAAAAAATTCAAAAGGCATGTAAAGAGCTTAGTAAACCCTAGCTAAAAGACGACTCTCAGGAAGATCAGACCTCGGCCTGGATCCAATCCTTGCTAATACCAAATTTTTTAATTTTGTTTTTATTATTAATTCATGGCACACTTGTAAGTTTTATATTTTGATTTTTGTACTGATGAGATATCTTGTAGAAAATAATGAATAATGATAATAAATCAAAATTTTCGCAGAACACGATTGGCACGAACTCACCTGAAACAATATAGATATAACAGGTTTGTTTACGGTTATGTGACCCCTAGCCCCTTTACGAAACGGACTTTTCCTTAAGCAATCTTTGGGGCTTCATTCCAAGGCTCCATGCCCCCCATTTCGGGGACTTGGTATTGATATTGGTAGGTGATGGGGGTGAGAGATTTTGTGGGTCTTTAATGGCCGTGCTAATAGTTTGGGGTTGCAATGTTTAGGATGTTTTTGAGGCAGAATCTGACCAAATGAGATAAAACCAGCCGCCATGTTGTCTACTTCTCTTACCATGTTTACACGTGCAAGTCAAACCAGGTTTGATTAAATCAGGTTATCAATGTTGCATTATAATTGGTCCATCAAGCAAATGAAGCGAGTTTATTTAGTTGGTTTAAATTTAACCTTATTTAGATATGGGAATTTTATATAACACTTTTTAGATTGGTTGCAGACTTGCTGTATGCCTTACTTTTGTTGTTTGTCCTTTTAGCCACGTTCAGAAAGTATGGAAACCATTGTATTTGTCCTGAGCCTTGTGAATCAATTGAGTACACTCCGTCCCTCAGTTATTCATATTTCCCATCCGACATTTATGCCGTCGAAGTTGCAAGACATTTGGTGAAAATTGGAGCAGCTACAACAACTGAATCAGCCATGATATACATGAGGTACTTCATACTATTCTCCGGAACAAGGGCAGATTTTGTAATACAATAGCAACAGTTGATTTTGATTGACACCTCAATTCAAAGCGATTAGCGACTGCAAACAAAGGAAATTCTCTCAACCAATAATTCAAAACAAACAAAGCCGCAAAAGTTGCCCTAAAACTGGTAGGGCAAACGCCTTGTGCACGCGAAAGGTGGTTTTTAAGAGAAGTTACGTGCTTATAACGAAAGAAGCAGGGTAAATCTAAAGTTCTGGGTGGTGTATTTTGTTTATTTGATTCAGAAGCCGAGCAGAAGGCATTGTAATTCTAGCGTATTTTGGGCTTGAATGAAACGGTTACAAAGCATATCTTTAGATTTACCCTTCTTTTTAGGCATACCTTTAGATTTACCCTTCTTTTGTTGCAAGCTTATAACTTCTCTTAAAAACCACCGTCCGCTTGCATCATGCGAGAGTTTTTGTTTGTTCTGAATTACTGGTTGAGAGAATTTCCTTTGTCTGCAGTCGCTAACCGCTTTGAATTGAGGTGTCAACCAAAGCAACTCATATTATTGACTTACAAAATCTGTCCTCGTTGTTCTCCTGTCAAATTTGCAAAGATTGTGTCTCTACCGGGTACGCCAAAAAGTTCAAGCGCTTGAAAACTTGCAGTACCTGAAGTACTAGATGGATTTGAATTAATGGAATTTCGCTGGACAGCAGAATGACGGAAATATTGTTGTTGTTTTTCTCTCGTTTTTCTGAGCAAGGAAAGCATAGGTAATTCAACTTTATAAAACGTCTTTGTTGCGAAATGGCTGACAAATGGCCTAAAACATTGGATCAAATCGTAAGGAGTCTCTCACACGGAACAATACTCTTTCAAGAGTTATAGGAAATGAAGTTTTTATTGAAAACTGGAACTTTTCAATCCCATGACAATATATGTGCAGATGACAAGCAATACCCGTGAAGAAATGAACTTTTGTATTGTTCGGTGTGAGAGGTGTGAGAAGTTCATACGATTTGATCGAGGGTTTCAGGACGTTTTCGGGAATTTCACGTGCAAAACATTTTGGAAAAGTCGAATGTACCTATTTTCTCATTCTCAATACTCATAAATACACAAGAAATGTCTGCAATATATGGTAGTAAGCAGAAGCCTGTTGTAGCTACACGTATTCTTTTTGTAAGAAACTAACAATTTGGGTCAGTACTTAAAATGTCTTCAAATCATCAGATTTTGAGTACTCGGAGTTTCTTTTTGAAATATCGCCAAAATTCGATCATCATATTTGTCATACAATTTTCTTTTAGATCTCTTTTGCCAATGATCCAAATATATTTCACGAAGATAAAATAGTTGTTTTCGTTACTTGAAGGGTATAAAATAGCGCATTGAAAAACTTCATTCTGAGCTATACTCTTTAAAGCAACCGTGTTACTATTGCTTAAAACTCTGCTTTCCGCTCTAGTGCACAGCGAGATGCCGTTTCGCAAAACCACTCTCCTCAGAAAACAGTTAATTCCTCCAATATTATTCGGCCTATCGAAAAGCGGTAAAAAGGATGTTGTTCTGTATAATCTGGGCAATGGAAAGATGTATAAATCGCAACGTTTCCGTCAACCCTGATTTCGCAAATCCTAGTTCAAATCTTTTTGCTAATTTCAGAAAAGTGGATTTATCTCCAAAACTACTCCAAAAATGTTCGATTTTTTTTCGTTCCATCTTTAGCTAGAATGTTGATCTACAACTCTGCCAAGTCTGATTGAAAAAGCTAGGCTAGATTTCCTGCAATCGAATTTCATATTTCTGTTTACTTTTCGACAGCGAAATGGAGAAACCTTGGTCAACAGATTGCCATGCTATGAAGCGCGCTTGCAAAAGCTCAGGCTTGAAATAACTTACAGAAATTTTTCCATTGGCAAACAAATGAACGTCATCTTTTGGGAATACCATACTCAAGTCTCAAAAGACATCCTTAGTGCGCTTGTAAAAGTATCATTTACATCTATTGATTAAAAGTTACTGATTTTTACCAGCAACTTCACGAAACCGTGCTTTGGGTGTCTTTCGAGACTTTCATAAGCATTCACAAATTATCAATTTCTTTTAGAGTCCACAATGAGCATAGATCTTAGATCAAGAACTAATTTTTTTGCGAAAACATTCTACGGGCGTTCAAATCGTTCTGCATGGGCTAAACTGTTGACCAATGCTTTTCCCCTTCGATGTCGAAAAGTAAACAGAAATGTAACATTCGATTGCAGGAAATCTAGCCTAGCTTTTTCAATCAGACTTGGCAAAGTTGTAGATCAACTACTTAGCTAAAGATGGAGCGAAAAAAATCTAAACTTTTTCGAGTAGTTTTGGAGATAAATCCACTTTTCTGAAATCAGCAAAAAAGATTTGAGCAAGGATTTGCGATGCCAGGGTTGACGGAAACATTGCGATTTATACATCTTTCGATTGCCCAGATTATACAGAGCAACGTCCTTTTTACAAAAAAAAAAAAAAAAAAAAAAAAAAGTGGTTTTGCGAAACGGCATCTCGCTGTGCACTAGAGCGGAAAGCAGAGTTACCTTAAGAGCCATTGAAAACAGATTTTCATCATCCATCAATAAGTCTACGATGATAGTTTGCGTTTCTTTCTGACATTTATAACTAAACTAGAACTTTACTACACAAAAAGAGTTTATTCTGGTACTCATCATTGCTCTTTGCAGTATGCTTCAAAACGAGGCAGCTCTAAAAAGAGCTAAATTTACCACTTTCAAAACCAATCAAAAGATCGGCTATTCCTGGAAAAATAATTTTGTCTTTCATCTACTTGCCAAAAAGAGAAATTTGAAAATCTGCCTTATTATAGAATTGTCAGTGATTTTTCAAACAAGAGTACTTGGGTATTGGGACACCCGGTAGATATGTTTAAGTGTTTGCTTGAGATTTGAAAAGATTTTGATTTTAATTTTTAGAAAGAATATTATGGAGTTGGATATTTACTTCCAACAGATGAATCACATGGTGGTCCGGCAGATACCTGCTAAAACACTTCAAGATATTTACAGTGAGTACGCATATTTATACGGGATGCGGGACCTGGCTACCCAATGCAATTAAAGAACGTTGGGCAACCAGGATGCACTGAGCGGGGATGGCTCAGTGGTGGCACGCTTGATTATCAATCTGATCGTTGGTGGTTTGAGTCCCACCCCCCGGGGGGGGGGGTACATGAATTGAGGATGGACGGGGGTCTGCTGCCCAGTTTTGAGAAAGCTACCCTCTACTAATTACCCAAACTTGCTTTTGATACCCACTTTTATGATGAATTTTGGCGGAAAACTGCCCATTTTAACCATTTTTTGCGAATATCAGCGAAACCCCACCCTTGTTTATGGAAAATCTGCCGAAAAATGACCCTTGTTTAGAGAATTTTGGGTCCAAAAATCCACCCATATGGGCGGCACATACCCGACCCTAAATATGTTATGTACCCCCCCCCTGGGGTCCCACCCTGCCAAACCTACTACGTAGAGTGAGGAGAGTCACCAACTCCGCGGCCAACTCGCTGTAATTCCAAGCTAAAAGGAATCACCAGGTTTGGTCACATCGAGAGCAAGGACCAGGACGCTTTTTTCAGTAATTTATTTTAAGTGGGCTTGAAGGATTGCTAGCTATTTAATGTTAATTTAAGACCACTATGCATGCCGCATCCAAACCTGGTTAAAGGTGGTGTGAAGCGAAAATTTTTATTGATGCAAATGAATAGCGCAGTTGAATGATAAAGAATGTCGTTTAAATTTTTTTGATACCTTGTTTCATTTTAGAGTTATCCACTGTTTTGTATG
>REGL01000295.1:16304-33048 GCA_004194395.1 Aurelia aurita complex sp. Pacific
CATGACTGAAATTTATAAAACAAAAGGCGGTCTGAATCCACCATTCATGAAGGATATTTTCATGCAACGCAATATTAGGTACTGTCTAAGGCATGGTGATGATGCTCAACTGCCAAAAGTACGAACTACGTCCTTTGGAGTTGAGTCCATTACTTACCTTGGAAATAAACTGTGGCAGCATTTACCGCAAGAAATAAAACAATCTAACAGCCTTCCTATGTTCAAAAAACGAATTAGATGCTGGAATGGTGGAAAATGCAACTGTAGGCTTTGCAAAGTATATATCCCGCAAGTTGGGTTTCTAACACGATAGATTTTAACTCTGATTTGTCCTGTAATATATATTAATAGTTCTATTGTAAATTATGTACATTGTAAATAGTAGGCCTTAATTAGCTGTAATTTAGCTATTCATTATTTTAGCCTACTTTAAATAGATGCTTAATAATAATAATAAAAAACAGCAAGAACTGCACGACGTTTGAAAGGCTACTGCTCCAGGTTCCAAATCTCTAAAAAGGCTGGTGTAAAATTCAAAGACCTATTTCTTTGTACTGAATGCCTTCAAAGAAACTTTTGCTATTTTGCTATGATTCTGCCGTTGGACTTTTCTGAAACCTTCAATATTTTCAGAATAAGAATGTTTTTCTTCTTTTTCGAGAATTCAAGAAAAATGTTCAAAAAAAGCTTAAACACTGTTTGACGCAACATAAAATGATTGCCAAGAAAAACATAGTTTATGGATGTCTACAACATGGTATCAAGCAAAGGTCTGTCACTCTTCTTTTTTACGATTTAGAAATTTGATGACGTCACATCCTCAAATGAGCTGAAATATAGCATATAAGCCATTCAGTTAGAAGAAATTTGTGTGTTTGTGTGTTTGTTGTTGTTGCTGTTATTTTTGCTGTTTTTATCGTTTTTTGGCGTCTAGGTACAGTGTATAATTGTAAGTGCCAGCCATAGTGGGGACAAGATGAATAGGTGTCCTTCCCTAGTGTGGCAGGTTTAATTTTAGATCACCAAAAATTAATAGATTGAAAGCAAACCACTTACCTTCACTGACAGCAGATAGTTCATCTTTTATCCGCGAAACAAGATCGCCTCCTTTGTCAGTATCAACTTTGTTCAACGCAATGACTATTTTACGGTTCAGAAGGTCGTCTTGATACAAATACAATTCCTAGGAACGTGAACATGGAATTAAACATCGGACTACAATGTCACCTCTGCGAAGATGCACCCATACATTTAATATCATTCTCACCTAAGCTAATTTAAGGGAAGCTCTTGTTGATGTTGACTTCGCATGAGAAAACTAAGTGTAACCGTAATCACGATAAGAATGGTTTTCATATCAATAAGTGGTCTCGCGCCCACTTACCTCTCAACTCTATTCACGAGAAACTCGACTAGGGAGATTCTAAATTTAAGAAATTCTGAGGATGATTTACTTGCTCCACGAATGAAAACGAGCAATGGCCAAAAAAGCATTTTCGTTCCGTGGATCGACGGACTGGAATAAATTGGAGCATGAGATCGAGCAAGCCCCGTCTCTATCTACATTTAAAAGTAGACAATGTAGTAAATAGCTTTCAATTTTCATTTTATTCTAATTTAACATTGTAAATATTCCTTTTTTACTTCGATAAAATACGTATGACATTACATAGGTTTTATCAGTCAAGGCCGCCTGAAAAGCAGCCATTCTTGGTTGATAGGGCCACCGTGTATAAAGAATATAAAATGAAATGAACAAAATGAAACCTAAAGGTAATTTCTAGTACAAATGGTCTCAGATCCTTCGGACCAAAGCCGTGCATTGGTCGAGAGGGGGGGGGGGAGGGGGGATCCTGAAGGTTCAGGTTTGGGCAATTAATATGGGTGAGCTTGAAGGTGCAAAATTCTCTAATACCTCTAATCACGGGTGGGGTTCTCTTCGACTGAGACAATACAAATCGGAAAGACTGAGTAGTTTTCCGACAAAAGATCAAAACGACACATTGACCAAAAGTAAATCCGGAATCTGAGTATCACAAAAGCTCCATTTAGCCCCATCTCTATTAAGCCCACAGTCTCCAATAAGCCCCTCCCTTCTGAGCTAAAATTCTAAATAAGCACCTTCTCTATTAAGCTCCCTACTTATATCAAATCTAAAATGATGACAAAGATCTTCAGTCATTTAGCCATTTGGTATAAAAACGGTGTGAAATTCGTATATATGACTCGTAAATTATATGTTGATTTCGCAAAATATGGGGTAGAGCAACCACACAGCTATCGCATAGCTACCTTGCCATTTGACTTTGTGAATAAGACCCCCTCTCTACTAAGCCCCCACACTCTGGAGTCTCTAAAATTAAATAAGTCCCTCCCCCCTCCGGGGCTTAAAAGAGCTTCTATTTTTAAATGGCATAGCTTGATGGATGCCATCTTGGCCTAAACTTAACGACCCGGAGTAACTGCCGAGATGTACTAGATGAATTGAAAGCTGTGTCCTACCCTTAATAACAGTGCGATTGATTCGACTGGACTTCTTAGTGGAGACGTTTCCTTCAACTGAAAGCCATTTATGTCAACCTGAAAGTTGAAGGAAAGTCATAGAGTTAAACGTTCTTTTTACAATATCAGGGATACCGTCAACCCGATGTGCTCAACNCCCTCCCTTCGGATCTAAAATTCTAAATAAGCACCTTCTCTATTAAGCCCCCTACTTATATCAAATCTAAAATGATGACAAAGATCTTCAGTCATTTAGCCATTTGGTATAAAAACGGTGTGAAATTCGTATATATGACTCGTAAATTATATGTTGATTTCGCAAAATATGGGGTAGAGCAACCACACAGCTATCGCATAGCTACCTTGCCATTTGACTTTGTGAATAAGACCCCCTCTCTAATAAGCCTTCCTCTCTATCAAGCCCCCACACTCTGGAGTCTCTAAAATTAAATAAGTCCCTCCCCCCTCCGGGGCTTAAAAGAGCTTCTATTTTTAAATGGCATAGCTTGATGGATGCCATCTTGGCCTAAACTTAACGACCCGGAGTAACTGCCGAGATGTACTAGATGAATTGAAAGCTGTGTCTTACCCTTAATAACAGTGCGATTGATTCGACTGGACGTCTTAGTGGAGACGTTTCCTTCAACTGAAAGCCATTTATGTCAACCTGAAAGTTGAAGGAAAGTCATAGAGTTAAACGTTCTTTTTACAATATCAGGGATACCGTCAACCCAATGTGCTCAACAAACGATGGCATTGAGAATACGGAGCACTTTTTGTTGCTGTGCCGTTCATTTGACATTCAACGACGAGATCCTCTCGCTGGAGATTCGGAATTATTTGACCATTTGTCCAAATCAACGGCCTTCCAAACAACTTTCTGGTACATTACTTATTGTATGATGATAAAGATCTTTCTAATGACATAAATAGAACATAATCGAAATGACTTTAAATTTCTCAGCTTCGAAAAATTCAAACTTTCGTATATGCAACACAGCCACAAAGTACTTAATCTCTCCCATTTCGTTCAAGTCTGTTTCAAATTTGATGTTAAGCATATACAGTGTGAAGGGAAATTTATGCAATAGAAAATTAGAATATTTCAAATCAACAGGCCTTATTGATATGTACGGCACAAAATTTAATTACACACTTGCTGACAATTATTGATAACATGTACACATATGGCTAACCTATCTATAAATAACCCCTGTTGTAACCTACTTTTCCAGGACTTTTCAGAAAAGAAATTAGAGCTTAAGAAACTTTTAGCCAGAAAATGAAAACTATCATAGATAAAAGAAACCTTTTAGGCTAAGGTGAGAAAAAGTGGTTTCTTAAATGCGGGGCCTTGCTGTAAGAGACCTGATTCTTTTCTTCGGCAAAATTCAACTTTGCTACATAGCATCAAGATATTTTCAATGATAGATATTTACTGGACGACCTTTCAACATAAGATGCACGTGAAAAGCTTTGCAAAATATATTACCATCATAAGTACAGCTTTCGTCCTTTCCACATGGCGAAGGAATTGATGTCCCATACCACGATTCAGATGTGAATCCTCGATTAATCCAGGCAAATCCGTGTAGCTTACCTTTAATACAAAAAGCACATTACGACAGATATACTATGCTTGTCCATAATTCAGAGTACTATCATAAGGTTCTATGGTAACTCAAGGGCGCCTACCTTGTAGAACTGTGTTTATTCCCAGTATTATTTTTCGTGACATAGTACACGGAGTAATTGCTGTCTTCTTAATCCCTGCATAGCATAAGAAAAGCTTTTTTAGTTACAGTAATTTTCAAATTCTAACGTCTGTTAGTGTTGACCCATCAAAAATCACGCTGTCTGGTTCCCTGTGGTCATCTCGCATAACAGTTGATCTCGTATTACATCAACACCGGAATTTGAAACCACAAAATTATTCTTACGTCATCTTGACCTTGACAGGACAGGCTCTGTGTACTGGGTCACGAAAACAGTACTGGGAACAAACACAGTTCCTACAAGGTAGGCACCCTCGGGAACAAGGGCAGATTTTGTAATACAATAGCATGAGTTGCTTTTGTTGACACCTCAATTCAAAGCGATTAGCGACTGCAGACAAAGGAAATTCTCTCGACCAGTAATTCTAAACAAGCAAAGCCGCAAAAGCTTTGGTTCAAGAGCCGATTGGTAAGCGATTCAATTCTCTTATATTTTTGGGTGCAATTAAAGCATTTACTGCTCAGCTTCTGCACCAACAAAATAAAATGCCCGCGGCAGATGTGTAGATATATCCTTCTTCTTTCGATCTATGCTCATGTTGCCCTTAAAAGTAATTTCTGGAATGCACAACGAGCGAGCTAGCTACCTGGGTTTCAGAGAAAATTTTGCGGCTTTGTTTGTTTTGAATTACTGGTTGATAAAATTTCCTTTGTCTGTGATCGCAAATCGCTTTGAACTGAGGTGTCAACAAAAGCAACTCGTGCTATTGTATTACAAAATCTGCCCTTGTTGCCCTTGGGTAACTTTACGCAGAGGAATTGAGGTAATCTTTTAAACTAAGCACCGCAGCAACAAGAGGACATCATCTAAAAATATTCAAAGAGAGAAGTCGACTGAATGTTCGAGAAAATTTCTTCTCACAAAGAATTGTGAACTCGTGGAAGATCTTCCAAATGATGTCGTGAAGTGCTTCAGCGTTGAACAATTTGAGAAAACCTTTGACCACAATATCTTATCCACGAAGTATGACTACAGTAAGTCCTGCATTTAAGAAACGGACATATAAGAAACTGCAGCCTGCCAGCATAGAGAATATTTTCTTCTTTATAAGAAACCAGGCAGCCGGATTTTTTCCAGTTTCGTATAAATGATGCGAAGTTGAAAAAATACTCAACTACACTGCCGTTTTTCTGTGTAGCTTCAGTACTAAAATTTATAAAATCTGCTCAACGTCTAGATATACAGTATTTCATATTTGCTTCATTCATAATCATTTCTTGGGGCATCCTTGTTTACTATGCAGCATAACAAGAATGCATCACATAAAAGAAAGTTTCTTAATGGACATAAAAGAAATCTGCCAGCCTCATGTGAAAATATTTTCTTGCATATAAGAAACGAGATAGCCTGATTTGAAAATTTGAGTATCTTAAATATGCGGGGACTTACTGTATTAGTTTTAGGACACAAACCTCACAGATAAACTAGGGGTCCCGTGCCGGNGATGTAGGAATAAAACTGGGATTAATAGATTGGTATTGGAGACACATAAATTGCTTCTTGAGTCTCGAAAGATAGGGCAAACCTAAGAGGGTCTTCTATTTCCTTATCATGTAATATTATTATATTATCATCAAAATAAGTCTTTTATGAAACAGTGGCAGCTGGTAATTTAGTGAGATGTGCTTTGACAGCAGGAAAAGAAATTTACCTTTGTATGGTCTGGATAAGCAATAAAGCCAATTGTTGGTCGTAATGTCGTAACTAGAAAAAAAACATGGAACGTACGAGCACATTTAAAAATGAAGTAAAGCATAGGAGATCCGTAAAATATTACCAAGAGCCAAGAGAGAAGGTTTCTTTTAATCGTCTTTAACCCCCTTGAAGCGCCACTAGGTCCCATGCAAAAGAAAAGATAAAAGTCTTCTTTAGGAACAGTGGCGGAAACTTGGGGGAGAGGGGGTGCGATGGCCACCCAATGTTGGCTAGAACAAACATCTTTAGTTCGAAAACAATAGAAATAAACAATGATTTTTGAAACAATACATTCCCCCCTCTCCCAATATTTGGCAAAGTGTCCGCCACTGGTAAGGTGTCCGCCACGAGATGAAATACTCAACCACCCTTCTAATTTTCAAAAGCAAATAAGGTGCTGGAATGGTGACAAATGGAACTGCAGGCTCTGCAAAGTATATGTACAACAGGTTGGGTTCCTAACAGGATAGAATTTTTATGTTTTTATCTAGTAAATTATTTAAGTATAGTTACTTATCAAAAAAATTTGTAAATATTGTATGATAGTAGGCCTTAGTTAGCTGTAATGTTAGTTATTGTTTTGTTTTCACCCACTTATAAATAAACAAATCATATTCTTCTTAAATAAATGGTGATTATGATGATAATGACAACCAAGATTTTCGGAAACCAGATGCAAAGAATCATAGATTGACTACATAGTCATAGTTATCGCTGTTGATATACTGATGGACGCTCAAACCTGAGGTGGATGCTGCAGATTGGGCAAACAACTCACTTCAATTTGAAAAACGTAAAAGTGTCGTCATTGTTGTGATAACTAGGATTATGCAGTGAGTCTAAAAGAACCACTTGACATCGGTTCGTGCCTCAAAAAGGGATCAATCAAACAGCAATACAACATAGAATGCATAGAATTCTAAGGCATGGTATACTTACATGGATAATCGGCGACTTTCGGGGCTGCATTTGAGATGCTTCGTAGAAATGTTGACTTACCAGCATTCGGGAAACTAAAATCAAATCACAGGTGAAACTTTATCACTGCAGTATAATTGTAAATCTTCAAAGAGTGTACCATCAGAGTTAGAAAGCGACTGTTCACCCACAAAAGAAATGGCACTTCTCTCATAGCCCTTTATTGCATATTTTTCTCTCCCAGTTTCGTTGACCTCACCAAGACTAAGACTCCATTGCCTTGTTAATTGACTAAAGCTAGATACTTGGAGGACTTGTGAACTCTTCCCCACCTTTATTGACAAATCTTGATTTAATAACTCTTAAAAGCTAATGAAAGCAGGAGAAAATGATACAAAATATTTCCTACAACAAGGAGAATTAATTATTAAGACATTAAGAACTCGATATCACGAATGAAAATGAGGCCTTTTCAACGCAGTCTAAATACCGTGTGCAGTCCTCTTTAGTCCAGTCTGGTTCCTCCAATGAACATGCCCAAATAACCCAAAATTTTCCTCTTCTTCTCCTAGAGATTACTAAATATTCCTTAAATATGACATCAACCAGTGAAACCTTCCTCCGGCTCACAACTGTGGAGCAAACAAGGACAGATTTTGTAACACAATGGCGTGAGTTTCTTTTCTTAACACCTGAATTCAAAGCGATTAGTGATTGCCGACAAAGAAGATTCTCTCGACCAGTAATTCAAAACAAACAAAGCCGCAGAAGTTCCTCTGAAACCAAGGTAGCTAGCGCGCTCATTATGCATTCCAGGAATTGTTTTTAAGAGCACACATGAGCATATATCGAAAGAAGAAGGATATATCTACGCATTTACCGTGGGCATTATATTTTTTGGTTCAGAAGCTGAGAAGTAAATGTTTTGATTACACCAAAAATTAAGAGAATTGAATCGCCTCCCAATCGGCTTTTGAACAAAACAAATTAAATGCCAAAGGCTAAGTCTTGATATATCCTTCTTCTTTCGATCTATGTTCATATTTGCTCTTAAAAACAATTTCTGGAATGCACAACGAGCTAGCTAGCTACCTGGGTTTCAGAGAAACTTTTGCGACTTAGCTTGTTTTGAATTGCTGGTTGAGAGAATTTCCTTTGTCTGCGATCGCTAATCGCTTTGAATTGCGGTGTCAATCAAAAGCAACTCATGCTATTGTCTTGCACAATCTGCCCTTGCTCTTCGAATTGATGTGTCAATCAAAAGCAACCCATGCTATTGTCTTACATAATCTGCCCTTGTTCTTCGAATTGATGTGTCAATCAAAAGCAATTCATGCTATTGTCTTACAAAATCGGTCCTTGTTCGCGGAGCCATGACTCTTTTTGGACTCTGAATTCTAGTATCAAAAGATTCAAACTCTTGACAAAAATGAAATGAGCAAAATAAGACTTAGTAAAAAGAGCTCTTACCCAACAAGACCAACATCTCCAAGAAGTTTTAGTTCAAAAGTGATTATTTTCCGTTCTCCTTTCATACCATTAAAATTAAAAGTCTTTTGTGAGCCACCCTGTCCTCCTTTGGCCGCTAGTATCCGATCTCCTGTTCTGTCCATATCTCTGAGTACAGTCTTATCTTCGTTGTAGATGATCGTTCCCGGGGGTACTGTCAATGCTCGCTTCTTTCCCGGCTTGCCTTCGCCTTTCTTTTTACTGTATGAAGATCGGTACTTTCAATTAGCGGGGAATTTGCACATGTTTTACTGAAAATTGAACAAATGAACAAAATTTCAGTGGACTGCATGATTAACGTGTCACTTTTTAGCTAATCCATATCTTCGCTAGTGATATCTTCACGTATTTAATATTTATCTGTTTTATTGCTAAACTGAGCTAACTTTAGCATGGCTGGATGAATCTGCGCAACATTACTTACAAATGTCTACGAAATAATGATCTAACCCCGGACCTAACAAAATCCTTACAAGGATCCATCTGATAAGAGCCTGCGGCCATGGAAACTCTCATCTTCGAAGTATCAACGAATTGCAATTTTTGCAAATGCAGCAATTAAAACTTTTGTCACAATTCACTTGTTCGCAAGTGCTACCCTTTAAAAACATATGTCAATAAAATACTGTCGGCTTTTTTGGTGACACTGATGGTTTGAAAAATGGCATATTTATCTCAATTTTCACAAACGTGGCTTCCAAAATATTTTTTACCGATTTCATCAAATCTAACACGTTGATTAAATCGATCGCAAGACTGATTCTTCGATACTTGAATATAGGTTTTCATATTCTAATACTTATCGATATTGATGCTCTAAAGGTCAAAACATTTGTCTGAAAAGTGGAAGGTTGCATCTTGAAACACAAAATTTTAAGTTGAACAGCGGACATTTGCAATGTTTACATTGGAAGATTAGATCAGTTCTGCCACCAGTTTTGTTGATGTACATCGCTCCAACATACCTGAAGTTTGTTCCATGCCCTGCTATGTGTCTGCGATTACCAAGAGTACTATACCGAGCTAATGAAGCTCCTTCTGCACATTCAACATAAACATCTCCACCTTTACCACCACAGCCTCCAGCACTTGGACAACCCATTCCACCCGTTCCACCTTTTACATAGACTCTGATTCTGTCGATGAATGTTACTCTTCGTTTCTGAAGACAAAGGTTTCGAGCCTTGTAAAACAAAAACAATACTGGTGAGTCGCTAACTTATTTCCTTTCAGGTTTTAAGATTAACTCGTTTTTCTCTTGGAGGATTCAACAGTTTTCTCTCTAGTTACAGGTTTAGTTTGGTTGTTGTTCTTTTACAGGAGTTAACAGTTTTCTTTCTACAGATTATAGTGTTTTGTTGCGTTTATGGGTTTAATACGATGAGTCCGTTTTCAAATTCTGTACCACAAATCATTTGTTTAATAACAGTATTATGGAGCTCTCAAATGTGAATTTAGGGCAGCAAAATTTCCATGCTCTATGTATACTACAGTATAGGACTTGCGCCCATTAACATGACAAGAATCCTCTTANGTTTTTGGTTATTCAACGTTGTTCTTTACTGCAGTTACTGGTGAGATACTAACTTATTTCTTTCCTTTCAGGTTTTAAGATTAACTCGTTTTTCTCTTGCAGGATTCAACAGTTTTCTCTCTAGTTACAGGTTTATTTTGGTTGTTGTTCTTTTACAGGAGTTAACAGTTTTCTTTCTACAGATTATAGTGTTTTGTTGCGTTTATGGGTTTAATACGATGAGTCCGTTTTCAAATTCTGTACCACAAATCATTTGTTTAATAACAGTATTATGGAGCTCTCAAATGTGAATTTAGGGCAGCAAAATTTCCATGCTCTATGTATACTACAGTATAGGACTTGCGCACATTAACATGACAAGAATCCTCTTATCATGATAAGAATTCTTGAGCCATATGAATAACTGTCAATTTTTCTAAACAAGAATTCTTGGGCAGGAAAACCATGTTAATGTGCTGCGCAGGGCCTGCACTGTATAATGGACGCTGGGACTTTGCTCTTGGAAGCTCAGATACATAGATGCTTGAAATTCTGAAACCATATTGTCTCCTGAAGCTTGCAGGAGGCGATTTAACATTACACATTAAATATTGTGTATGTTATCCATTATCTCAAACAGTTTCTCACTCATGCCCCTTCACTGCTAGAAAATCTGTCTTATGGAATAATTTCCCATTATTCCTCTTGTCATTTAGTTGTGTTGCTCAAGGGGTTTGAGATGTTGACCATAGTACAGTACTTTAGTGAGCAGGTACAATGCGGCTGGGATGACCGTTATACAATGTTTGTGGACCATCACATGAAATCTCCACCAGTGGAAAAATCATGTGCATGAAATACTTAGACAGTGGCAAACCAACCAATAATGTTTGCTTCCCTGTTTCTTCATTATCACAACAACAAAACATCCCTTTAATCTATTTTTAAGGGCTGCAAATTTAAAGCTTCAAAATATCATCCCAAAAATTTATCATTCATGTCTTTTCAAAGTAATTTCCTTAGAGAGGTTACCTGAGGGCCTTTTTCATTTGCATGGTCTTCTGCCTATTATTCTATCCAAAAGGGTTATAAATAATTGATGGCACAGGAACAAATATGACACAATGAAGTACAGTACCTGTTTTATTGGTTCAACAACTTCTTGAAAAGGAGTCTGAAGAGAAAATTGTCGGATGTTATGAAACTTTCTGTCTTAATGTCTAATAAGAGAAGCATCTGGCAAGTTGGATTGCAAGGGATACAGTCTAAAGCATATCAATGATGCACATAAAGTATTCAATGACTGGGACCAGCCACAGGCTGGAAGTCTTGGAACTATTTTGATTAAATCTGATTTTTGCAATACAGGATGACTTTTGGCCGTTCTTATTGTGATTTTCTAAAGAGGTTACGAGAAAGGACAAAAGATAAAACTACCAGTGTTATGAATGCTTAAAGACCGTATTGAAAATTATAAAGAAAGGTTTTTGAATAGGTAAAAGGTAATACTAAGATTGTTGATAAATCAAATGATCATTCGTGCAGCTGAACATACATAACAAAGTTATTTCCAAGAATTTCCTCATTGCCTTATCTAGTCATTAGTCAATCTTTACGAGATTTTAACACAGTCAGATGATTATGCTAAAGATGGCGGCATGGAACTTTTTATGCATTGCCTTCTTTAATTGAATTCCTATAGTTGTTAAAGATTCGTAATTCAAAAGCAATGCATCTTGGCAAAAAGTTCCTTGCCGCCATCTTTAGCGTAATCGTCCATTGTGTTTCAATTGATCTACAGTGTCTCCAGATAAAGAATTTTCAAGAAATCACTTATTGGGGGAGAAGCAGGCAGCCAAAAATGCGAGAACAAAATGGCCAAATATTATTGCAATATTGACTGCAGATTACGGCTGTACATCATTGATCATTAAAGTCAGCTTTGCCTACAATTTACCATGACCTATCAACGGTAGAGGCTCTTTTAGGGCACCAGGTATGATAATCACTATTTATGAAACCAAATTTATCCAATAAGTAAAATAAGATCCATCAAAGATACTTACAGCTGTAGAAGCATATCTCAGGACAAATGAAATGTCTCTGAGCTTCTTGATTTCATTTGCTAACATTCCAGGTATCCATCTCCAATTTCTACAAGAATTTGAATACTATTATGAATGATTTTAGCAAAGCTTGNTTTTAACACAGTCAGATGATTATGCTAAAGATGGCGGCATGGAACTTTTTATGCATTGCCTTCTTTAATTGAATTCCTATAGTTGTTAAAGATTCGTAATTCAAAAGCAATGCATCTTGGCAAAAAGTTCCTTGCCGCCATCTTTAGCGTAATCGTCCATTGTGTTTCAATTGATCTACAGTGTCTCCAGATAAAGAATTTTCAAGAAATCACTTATTGGGGGAGAAGCAGGCAGCCAAAAATGCGAGAACAAAATGGCCAAATATTATTGCAATATTGACTGCAGATTACGGCTGTACATCATTGATCATTAAAGTCAGCTTTGCCTACAATTTACCATGACCTATCAACGGTAGAGGCTCTTTTAGGGCACCAGGTATGATAATCACTATTTATGAAACCAAATTTATCCAATAAGTAAAATAAGATCCATCAAAGATACTTACAGCTGTAGAAGCATATCTCAGGACAAATGAAATGTCTCTGAGCTTCTTGATTTCATTTGCTAACATTCCAGGTATCCATCTCCAATTTCTACAAGAATTTGAATACTATTATGAATGATTTTAGCAAAGCTTGCTTGGAAATAAGGGGTCATCAACAAACTATTATTTTTTAACAGTTAACAAAATTAGGTGGCCCAGCTCAAATCTGTCACAGGGCATGTGGAAAGTTAACAGCTTGCATTTGCAGAGAGCAGAAAAATCTAACAACAACCCATTCTAAATGAAGTAAAACATGCCCTGTGAACATTGGCTAGCCGAAGAAATAATGCTGCATCTGAATATTTTTTTGTTTATCTATAGAGAAGCCTATTTAGCATTGCACATTCCCTTTAAACTTGTGGCCTTGTAACAATAATTGGAGCAAAGAATTCTTTATTATCAATTTTCAAAGAATAACGTGTGACATTCAATGTCGGCCAGTGCACTACTTAATTTCAAAATCGTGATCTGAACAAAGAAATCACCATAGGTTTCAGCCAGACTGCTTTTGATGTTGTAAGCGGAAGATCTTATGTTTGCAGTTTCAAGAATAACAAAGGAAGAACAACAATAACCAGGGATGCATCTTCCTTTCCATGCACTCTTTGCAATCTTATCAATCTGGGGTTTCAGCTTCATCCAACCTGATACACACAATAGGCCTGCAATGAGACCAGACTGCTATTCGTGTCGTGTGCAGAGCATCTTCCGCCCGTAATTTAATGTATAACAAAGGAAGAACAATAGAATCATTGTTCTTAAACAATAGCCATACGCGCATCTTCCGTGTGCACTTTGCAAACTTATCAGTCTGGTAATATTATATATGGCAGAGGAAAGAATCTGGCAATAAATCTAGTGATCCGTTAAGGGGGAAGGTGGAGGGCTGAGCCAATAACAGCCCAATTCGATTAACTCTGAACTGTGACAAAAATTTTTGGTTGATGACCCCTTCAAGATTAGATTATGTTGCCCTTTACTTTGTTCAGCTCATTCTCTTTGTGAACCAAACTTGTTCTCACTTTCCAACTCACGCACAGCCACAGCAGACCCCACACCACTGAATATAAACAGAGTTTCTTTGTGATTGTGCAGACAAGACAAGAAATAAGAAGGCCCGGGCTTCACTTATCCTTATCCAGTCCAAGCCTAGGACCTTCTTGCTTGTAATAATAATTGTTCATGCTTTTTCTACGAAAACGCTACATTTTAATTTTGAATCCTGAAACCCTTGTGTATGCATACCTGCCATTTCTGTTTGCACAGCTTACACATCGGTTGTACAATGTCATCTTTTTCCTGGTCTGCACCCTCCTTTTCTTGATGAACTTCCAGCATTTCTCTGAAAAACTTGATCATGCTTTGTTACCATATTTCTTTAGCCTCAGTCTGAAATGATCTACCATATTGATTCAGCCTCACTACGATGTAAAAGTTCTACATGTGTCAGCGAAGGCCCCATAAATTTCTTCAAAAACACGGTCTATCACATTACAGTAAATGTAAGGGCTTTTCTTTTCAAATGATGAAATTTTGCCTGTGGCTGGAAGTTGTCATCAAGCTGTTTTATTTACATCAATGAAGGGTGTATGCCTTCTAGAGCGCTATCACGACTTGCTGGATTCACGACATTTGTGTTAAAGACCACAACAAGGAGATCAAGAGCTGAAATAAACCAACAGAATTCTATTTTGGAGAGAGTTGTCAGTCGAAGTTTGATCAGCAAGATGTCTTCTGGAACTGATGTTTTAGAAGAGTTCAGGAAGTCAGTAAAAGAGCAGGTATAACGGACTGATGATAGTATGATAATCAAATAAAAACATAATTAAAAATGCATACCTTAGATGATAGGATAAATGATATTATTAGTAATGTGTAATTAGTAATTGACACATGGGCGAAAGATCACAATATAAAATTGATTAACAGGGGCAAATCCAACCCAAGGTGTTGCCAGTCATTGTCTCTTTCTCTAGTGCTGGCAGAGCCATTATTGGGGGGAATGGTGTGCACAATTCCCTCTTTTCTCACTGGGGTAGGGTGTATAAGCCCCCCTGCCCCCATTTTTATCTGAAGTGAGTCTTTCAATTCATCTAAATCCATTGAGAAAATGTCTAAGGAGGGTTATCCTCCTAATGATAACAGTATTATAAATACTAATAGGTTTATCCTGTTAAAATATTCATAAATTATGGTCATGATTATTTTCATCTTTGGAATTTGATAGACCAATATTGGTGTTTCTAAAGGGGCGTTTCCAAAGTAGAGGGCTTAGTTCTAAATTTTCTTCTTAGATGCCCACACCAGTCCACAGGGGTGCAAATGCAAATTTTTTGAGGGGGGTGTGTGTTGAGAGGATCGAGTTTCTTCCACACAGGACCAATTTTTGCAAAATGAATTTTGTTGTAAATGTATGAAGAAATAAAATTTTCCTACTGTATCTGCCATAATTCAACGAAAATACAACTATGTATAACAGACAAAATGTTTTCCCAACAATCGAAACGGAATTAAACAAACAGTTTTTGACACCAAGTTGTCTCTGGCTAGCATCTTAGCCATCTGCCCTGGATGATCACAGGGAGGCACGGAAAAGCAGGGGTCTTTGGGCAAAGCCCCCAGGAAAATTTTTTGGGGCCACATCCTTTACTTTGGCGTAGAATGCATCTCCCAATATCATGCTTGCCATTAGCAGTGAGGAAACCTTGATAGTTTTGTGACAGTTGTCCTATAAATCAGAGCATGAAGAAAATTTTCGAAGAAACATCCTTTACTTTGGCTTAGAATGCATCTCTCAATATCATGCTTGCCATTAGTAGCGAGGAAACCTTGATAGTTTTGTGACAATTATCCTATAAATTGGAGCACGAAGAAAATTTTTGAAGAAACATCCTTTACTTTGGCTCAGAAGGCATCCCTTACCCAACTTATACCCAGCCATTTTCTCTTCGGTTTTAAAGGAATCTCGAGGATTTCTTTCCTGTAAACCTAGTTTCTATAATAAAAACAAAAGGCAGCTAACACAGCAGTGGCGGCTGGCAGTGTTATTCATGTTAATAAACTAGTAACAACTTTTTTTCAAGGAAAGGACACCTTGCTCCACAAGCAATGCAAAAAATTGAAAATAGCATCCTTTCTTTTTTCATAACAAGTGCGGTCCATGGAGCCCTTTAAAATAGGAAGTACCTCATTTGCAAGGGCTGCATAGCCTCTGCATGCAAGACACGATGCAGACATCCTTGCTAATGTGATCATTGACATAGTAGTGATATTTTTGGCAAATGTGTATTCGCCTTGTTCTTATTAATCCCCTTTCATTCGGCTGCCTTGCCGTTTGCATTAAAACAATCGATTAATTATCGGCCATGACGTCCTCATGGCATTGCCTTTACTGTATTTCATTAGCGTGAAATAAAGCGTGAAGTATTTCATTAAGAAAGAAAGTACTGTAAGTCAGTCACACTTGTTAATTATTATATTCTTGATTAACCCCTCATCTTCTTCTTTAGGGAGACCTGGTCAGAAAATTGAAATCCACTGGTGCTCCAATTACAGATGTTGATGTTGCTGTTAGAGAACTGAAAGCAAGAAAGAGAATTTTGGAGGCCAAGGTAAATACTTTTCAATTCTTGTTACTCTGGGTGGATAAAGTACTGTACATAAAATGGATGATCTCCAATTTGTATTGGTATTTGGTATGCACATAATGAAGGTCACAAAAACCCACTTCAATGTGAAGATTTATTTGATTGAATTGGTATCATCATCCAAAATGAGTATTTTTTATTTTTCGCAAAATTTCAGCAACCAAGCTACAAATGGGATCTCGTGCACTTGAAAATTACTTTAAAATGGTCTATCGAAAGTAGAAACAAAATACAGTGTGCTTTGTACTGTATTTGGTATGAAAGAAAACAATTACAGTGTTTACTGTTTATCCCTAATGACTTGGAAGCTTGCTGTATGCAATCTTACTTCAGATGTGATGAAGACAGTTTCATTAAAAATTCACTGAGGTACTACTGTATTCATAAAACATCATTCTTTTCATCCTGCATAGGAGTTGGAACTGGAAGCTCCAAAAGAAAAATTTGACAGAGTCAAATGCGAAGAAACTTTGAAAAGACGTTTTTTCTACACTCCATC
>REGL01000295.1:34011-46659 GCA_004194395.1 Aurelia aurita complex sp. Pacific
AAAGTAGGCATTACATATAAAAATAGCTATAAAATAAGAGCTAATTCAAGCCTACTATCTAAGTAAAATTTGTGCAAAAGAAATAAAATACAGAATAATTAGCTACAAATACATTAATTTACAGTTTTTTACAATGTTTTTATTATTTACAATGCTTTCTTTTTACAGAAAAATAATATCAGTTCAAGAACCCAACCTGAGCCACGAAAGGTCTACATAGTCTACAACTGCATTGTTCTCCTCTCCAGATTTTGATTTTCCTTTTAAAGCTGGAGAGGGTTTCTGACTGCTTTATATCTTTGGGAAGTGCCTGCCATAGTCTACACCCACGAAACGATACCGTCTCCAAGCCATTGCACACAGTGCGCGCTTGTGGCAATAGTAGACCATGGCAGCCTCTTAACCCATAAGGATAACCCATATAATTCTGATAGCTGAAAATAATATTCTTGAACATGAACATGTTTTTCTTGAACATGTTGCTATATATGTCAAGATTTGCTTTTTCCTGTTTCAAGCAGCCTAATATTCTTTTGTATAGAGCATCTGGTCATGTGGACAGGTTCACTGATATTATGGTAAAAGATAAAAAGACTGGTGACTGTTTTCGTGCTGATCATTTGTTGGAAGGTATGATTTATCTCAGATATTGAGATTGCTCCTCGGGAACAGTGGTGGAAAAAATATTTGCCTTCCTGCGAAGGAACGTCAAACCAGAATTCTTCCTTCCATTGTTTTATCATTTTTCGGTAGTCCCAGACTTCAGTGTAGTCGATAATACACTAGGAACTAAAATTACTTTTAAAGCTTCCTTGGATCACAAAACTGTAAATGAAAAGAGTATAATCCCTTCTTTGATTTCCTGCTATTCTTTCCTTCCTTTAATCCTTCCTGTCTCTTCATATTTTCAATTTTTACTTTCTTTGTCATCCTATCTTCCTTCGATCCTTCTTTCTTCCTCCTCTCCTTTTTCTTTTCCTCGTTTTTCTTTCCATCCTTTTTTTGTACAACCTTTTTCATTTCATTTCTTCATTCCTCCCTTCATCGTTTCCTTCCTTTTCCTTCCTTCTATTCTTCTTTCTCTCTTTTCTCCCCTTTTCTTCCTTCCAGACAAACAAGCTTCCTGCGAAGCTGCTTTGCGGCTTCGTGCACTTTTTTTACCTCCGCTAGGGAAAGAAGAAGGGCAGAATAAATCATGCCTTGATTCGAGTATTGCTTGTATGGCAATTCAGATCTAAAGTCTTGTTAATTATAGTAGTTTAGGTACAAGAGATGACATCTGCAACAGTTGATTTCAACCTTAAGAGTTATTGAATGAAGAATTTTTCCATTTGTCAGAATTGTTCAAAGTCTAATCTCCTTTCAAAGGTATTGGTATACCAACTGGTTGAATTTGTTGTTAGAATGTACGTTTTGAGAATTGGGTCTATTCTTCGTTGTTCATTTTATATGCAGCAGCAGAATTTATTAGGCAAATGACCGAATCTGTTATTGTAAATCATAACTATGTGAAATATCACAGTCTTCGAGGTATTCTACTATAGACACTGTATGCTTATTTTTGTTCTTTGAAGAATATGCCTTTGTGAACAATGTATTTTTTATGTATTCTAGGTCAAATCGAGAAACTAATGCAAGTGAAAAATCTTGATCCAGCAAAGAAGAAAGAATATGAACAAGTTCTAAATCAGGTATCTTTCTGTTACTGCCAAATTTATCATAGATTGTTTTTAAAGTCAAGCAAGTCTGATCAGAGTTCTTTGATAAGTCTACTGTAAGTGCTCATCTAAAGCGAATTTCATATTTGTGCGGATTAGATAGTTTGCCAGGCCACTAAAATGCTACCCCAGTGTTGAGGTACCACAATACCTACGCTATATCTTCGTAATATTTCACAGTGATCTAAAGTACATTTACTTTTGGAAATGGTGTACAGTGTGTGGCATTTCGAAGTTCGATGTCAATAAACAAAGTCGCGCTATGATGACGGTAGCATGTTGGACTTCCAAATAGACCTTTTAGCTATTCTACTAAAGAGCTTGAATCGAGCATTATTTTTATACATTTTGATATGCGACGTTCCTTCGAGTGACATTAGGGCTTCTATCACTATTGTGCACATTCGAAAATTCTACAAAATGCAGCAATATGTTGTTCGATTCTGATTCTTTTCAAAATAGCTAAAAGGTCCATTGCTTGGTGGATTCATTGTGTACCCAGTGAAACGCAAGATTGTAAGAGTTTGCCTCTAAACCCTTTGATTTGTTCGTACACCCTCTATTCTCCCTTTTATTTCAAGCTCCCATTAAACCTCCAAAACTGAGCTACTAGTTGCTATTGCTGGATAGATGTTAATAGTACAGTTGATATTCAGTAATTTTATGGCACTGACCAAATGTGTTAATATTCTTCATTGCCAGCTCGATAACTACAAAAAAGAGGAGATATGGGAAAAACTGAATAAATATGAAACGAAGGCACCACTGACCAATAATGACTTAACAGAGCCTGTAGAATTCAATCTCATGTTTGCGACATCAATCGGTCCAGGTGGAAATATACCAGGGTAAGCTAACGTCAAACCTTTTATGAAAATGTTTTATGATATCAGTTCAGTAGGCGTTGGTGTTTCACTAATCTCTTTTAGCCATTGTAGAACTTCCCTATATTTTGCAGAAGCAATTGGCATTAGTTTTGCCCTAATTGTGAAATTAGCAAATTGACAATGGTCAAAATGACAGTGAACTAATGACGAGCAAAGAAAGCTGTCTGTCTTTAAACCAAACAAAGCAATAAACGATGACCGTGAGATGCAACCAAATACAGAACAGCATTCCAAATGAAATCAGAATGGCAAACAGTTTAAGAGTATTCAAAGGAAAATAAAACGGTTCTACAGTATGTTCCTTGCACTTTTAAGCTCTGTACGCCATGTTTACACAGAATGTTGTCTACATTAATTAGATTTACTTCATCTAGGTCTACATCTGTCTTTTCTTGGTTTTCATCATTTAACTCTCCGTTGTGTTTGTTTTTATTCATTAGCTAATCCTTGCTTACATGTCTATATGTTACTTACAGAAGCTGAGCAGTAAGTATTTTAATAACACCCAAAAAATTAAGAGAATTGAATCGCCTCCCAATCGTCTTTTGAACCAAATAAATAAAATGCCCGAGGTAGATGTGTAGATATATCCTTCTTCTTTTGATCTATGCTCATATTTGCTCTTGAAAACAATTTCTGGAATGCACAACAAACGAGCTAGCTACTTGGGTTTCAGAGAAACTTTTGCGGTTTTGCTTGTTTTGAGTTACTGGTTGAGAGAATTTCCTTTGTCTGCGATCGCTAATCGCTTTGAATTTAGGTGTCAACAAATGCAACTCATGCTATTGTCTAACAAATTGTATCCTTGTTGTTACAATTTTGTATCTTTATTTTTTTTCATAGCTATATGAGGCCGGAAACTGCTCAAGGAATATTTTTGAATTTCAAACGACTCCTGGAATTTAATAATGGGAAACTGCCTTTCGGAGGAGCTCAAATTGGTTGTGGATTCAGAAATGAAATATCACCGAGGGCTGGACTTTTGCGAGTAAGGTAAGAATGAATTTCCATAGATAATGATGTTCATGTTGCTGCTTATAAATCATTGTTTGGCCGTTTATAGCAGATCACCCTAGGTGAGGATGGAACTGGCAATCTTATAGTAATCGGTGTGAAGAGAAAGGCGTTGGATGTTTTAATGAGTGCATGGTATTAAATATCAGTCTCCTCTTTTGGTTATTAACTATTATTTTTGAGTAGTAATATGATTCAAGTTGGAAAGATTCAAAATCCCTCTCAGCCAACTTTTAGTTATTCATACAAGTGGAAAATCAAAATAGGAATTCTTGCAATAATGGGGTATGCTACTGGTTGCGACTAAGAAACTCACACTGTACATTCCATATGCTTTTGTCGTTGACGAACTGTGTAAGACCTTTTGGTAAGCTAAGTAATAAAGGGCTGGTCTCTGGATATTTTGAGCAGATAGTTTACCAGAAATGACAAGTCTTGTACTCTCCTAGATGCAGAGGTTCTCCTATCATTTTGCCCCTGTCGTTTTGCATTGCAAGGATTAGAATACTGCGTAGCGGAATTACTGCGAAGGAGCGCACGAAAAGAAAGAAAGAAAAATAATTCTCTTTTCTTTCCCGCATTTCAACCACAAGGAGCCTCTGCTTAGGAGAGTATAAGTCTAGAATTCACATACATGTTCATATGTTTTCTTTCAGAGAATTTCTCATGGCTGAAATAGAATACTTTGTTGATCCAGAATGCAAAGAACATAGTAAATTTGAATCCGTTGCAGATTTACAAGTGAAGTTGTATTCAAAGGATGCACAAATGGCTGGTGAAGCAGCTGTTTTTATGAGCCTCAAGGACGCAGTTGAAAAGGTAATATTTTGATAGGAAGAAATAATGAATTCTCTTGTTTGAAATTTAAGCCGACTAACAAATGCAAAAAAATGTTCACTAAGTCAGTGGAATAATCGCAAAACTTTATGCTGATCTTTTGCAAGGAAAGATCCAGAAACTTTTGTCGTCGTTACGTCTGCACGTGTTTGATTCTGCGACAAATACGTGCCATTTCTCACAGCACAAAAATGAATGTTGTTTCAAAATTTACCTATTTTCACTCAGTTATGCAGTAATTCTCCCATATCTTAGCCTGATAACCAGCCCATTATTCTAAAGAGATAATGATGGGCTGGTTATCAGGCTACCCATATCTGTGATCTGTATCATTCTTTAAACAAAGCATGTTCTTTTGAACTGACAAAGTCTAATCTAAAAGTACAATAAAAGCAACATTTCCTGATACGTTTTTGAAATGTAAAAAGAATCTTTTTACGATTGAAGATGCACGCTCTTTGCAAAATATTTTGCTGATGTAAAATGTTTCTTTTGCAGGGAATAATGAAAAATACGACAGTTGCGTATTTTCTTGGAAGAATTCACTCTTTTATGTTGAAAGTTGGGGTTGACATTGAACGAATGAGATTCAGGCAACATATGGGAAATGAAATGGCACATTATGCTTGCGATTGTTGGGACTGTGAACTAAAAACTTCTTACGTAAGTCCATTTTTCTTTTCACATATTTTCACGGTGTACTTATAAAATGAAATAGGCCTATTAGCTATTCTATGCAAGATTCTGAATCGAGCGATATTTATATACATTTTTATCTCGAGATGTTCGATGAGTGGCGTCAGAGCTTCTATCACTGTTGTGCACATTCGAAAATTCTACAAAATGTATCAAAATATCGTTCGATTCAGATTCCTTTGCAGATTGCAGAATAGCTAAAAGGTCTGAGCACGACATTATTTTGTTTGGGGTAAAAGCCGCAGGAATTTTCAAGAAGTCACAAAATCGCTCTTATATGGTCCTTCGCAATAGTAAAAGAGAAGAAGTTATAGTTTGTTGCTGTCAATAAGACTAAAGCAACTAAGATAATTGGATGAGCATGTTCATTTCACATGCAAAGCAGAAATAGACTTTTACAACCAATAGAATGCAAGATTCGAATAAGCGATTCTGGTGGAAATCAGATTTTATTTCAAATTTTATTTCAAATTTTAGACTTCGAATATTGACAATTTACGGTAAAGTGAACATGTCTTTTCAGCAAATGGAAGCTTTAAGAGACTTGTCTTCATGTTCATAATTTTGCAAAACAGTGATTGAGCAGACTTCTTTAACTCATGATATTTTGAATTTTAGGGATGGATAGAATGCGTTGGTTGTGCTGACAGAGCTTGCTTTGATTTATCTCATCATTCCAATGCAAGTGGAGAAAAACTGGTTGCTCAAGTCGATCTTCCAGAGCCAATATCTTTTCATATTCGTATAGTTTAGCAAAGTTCTATGAGAAATCAACAAGCCCTTCATAAGTCGTGCTACAGACCGGTTTCGCCCAATAGACTTTTTAGCTATTCTACAAAAGAGCCTGGACCGAGCGTTATTTTATACATTTTTATACGCGAGTTTCGATCGAGTGGCGTTAGAGCTTCTATCACTATTGTGCACATTCGAACATTCTACAAAATGTAGCAAAATATCATTCGATTCTGATTCTATTTAGAATAGCTAAAAGGTCTCTTTCAAAGCTCATCATTACAGCTAGAGAATAGGAGGCCTATCACCCAGCATTGGATGCCATGTTTAAGTTAGACTTACCACACGAGTCCTTGTTTTCGCTCCATTCCCCCCAATGATTATGTAAAGATTTTATTGTAAATTTAGGTTACATTTAGGTCACATTTTGGTATTTATTGATATTGGTTGGCATTGATTAGCCTAGTGCTATACACTACGCCAACCTTAAACAAAGTAATTATTATTATTATTTATTATAATGATACCCCCCTCCCCACAATACCCATTCCGCTGCAACGAAGTTTTAGCAGAATGACTATAACAGTAAATAACAATTCCATTCAATGGAGTAAAACTTGGACGAATGTCATCAGTCTATGGTTAAGTTTGCTTGTAGGACAAGTCACAGTCTTATGTTATCTCGTAGTTAACCAAACCCCCTAAGCGGAGCCGGTATACAGGTGTTTTTTATGAGATGTTTAATCTTGAAATTGCAAATCGTTTATTACACAATGGGGACTGTATGGTGTAGACGTTTAAACGTCAATTGGAAATTGCACCTTCATCATAAACTTTAATATTAGAATTGATGGCAAGCAGTTGATAGCAAGAACAAAGCAGTTGATAGTCACAATTTATCTGATAGATTAGACCAGGCAGTTGTAACTTTGTTTTAATTTTTCTATCCTCAGCTAAGAGAAGTAAATGTATCAATTTTTATATTGTAACTGACTTGATGCACAATTACGCTAAGGTCATGCGATTGACGAATGAGAAAACACCATACTAATTAGCCAAAACAATATATTTTTGTTATAAGTTTGTTAAGGATACACAGAGACTGGTACCGCCATTTTGGTTCTAATCTATGAAGAAAATGTCTGACGAAGGCTGCTGTTCCAAATTTGACATCAGTGGGCATTGAGTTTCAGCTTCGAAGGGCTGTTGAAAGTTTGTTGTTAACACGCTAGGGGGGCTTCAGAGCACCCCAGTTATTGACATTTGCTTTTCGATCGACTTTACCCCCCGTCCCTTCTTTATATGACTGCACTTTTTGATGAATTTCTTTATGATCCTTGACACCATGCTGCACGTCTCAGTCGATATGGTAGAAGCTGTTCTGGACAAGGCATCAGTTGGAAAAGCATTCAAGAAAAATGCAAAGACTGTTTCTGATGCTCTTGCCAAAATGAATGGAAGAGAAATCGAAGAATTAGAAAATGCAATAAATTCTAATGGGTAAGTTCCTTATTGCTTCATTTTGTGAAAGTATTTTATAACACATTCCTTTCCTTGGACATCAGTCTCTTTAAATTGGCAATACTGCAGTGCAGTGTTTCAATGACGTGTCCCTAGATAGAGTAAAAACCTGCGTATAAGGACCTACATTTTTCGAACCAAGCTGTTTTGGTTCTTATGACCATAGGTTGCAAATCTTTAGATTCGTGAAAAGAGGTGGATGTAAAATTCTATGACCTGTTTTTTTTCTAATTGAATAGCTTGCAAGAAACTATATCTAATTTGCTATAATTTTACCGTTGGACTTTTCATCAATCTTCCATAGTTTTTAAATTACAGCGTGTTCTTTATTTCAGCTCATTGGAAGGTTTTTTTATGTTGTAGAAAATACTTATTAAAGATTGGAAACGAGGAGTTTGAGATTGAGAAGAAAATGGTGAAGCAAATAAAAAGATATAAAAAAGATGTACATGGTATGACGATCCTTATCATATCATATCGATTCAAGCTTTGAAGTTGGTTTTGATCAAAAGAAAGCTATGCTGTACTGCTGCCAGTTGTAATTTGAGAATGAAATATTTGAGGAAAAGTGTCATTTAAGTAGAGCCCTAAAATTATCAAAAGATTGAGCAAAGCTCAAAGCATAACCTTTTAGATATGTCCACATTTAGGGATGTGTAGGGATTTTAAATGCATGAACGTTGTACTGAACAGTCAAATTTTGGAATTCATCTCCCTAATTCTTTTCAACGTATGTAATACAAACAGAGAGGATTCTTTTCTATCTATCGTCTGTAAAGTTTATTTTCCAGAGCGTATATATTTTCTCATATTGGTCATACCACTTTCATACTTGTCGTCTTGTTTATATTCTTTGGGGAAAACAATGTGCAGGAAGACCAAATCGGGCAAGGCTCGTTTGCACCCATTTCAAGTCAAATGACAAATCTCTTGATAAATATCTTCTGATTTCTTTAACATATTTTGTGCCATGAAAACTTGTGCTATGGATGGAAAAGTAGTATAATACTGAAACTTCCCAAGGGTGTGATCGCATGACTTAAAATGGGTAAAACAAACCTTAGCCGATTAGGTCTATTGAAATGAGATTACCGTTACATTTTTCTTTTCTTCCATTAGTTCGTGAAGTAGAGCCCCATGTGATCGAACCATCGTTTGGTATTGGCAGAATCATGTATTCAGTATTAGAACACAATTTCAAGGGAAGGGAAGGAGATGAGCAACGAAGAGTAAGATTGAATGTTTTTTATTTGCATTTAAATGTAATCATTTCGATAAAAATGTCTTACAGGTTCATCAAATTTGCTGCATTTCTGATGTACGAGTTTCGAAGATGATTTGCGTGTGTTAAGTGTTGTAAGTTTATAATAGACCTCTTAGGTATTCTATAAAAGAGTCTGGATCGAGCGTTGTTTTATACATTTTTATACGTGATGTTCCATTGAGTGGCGTCAGAGCTTCTATCACTATTGTGCACACTCGAAAATTCTATAAAATGTAGCAAAATATCGTTCGATTCTGATTCTTTTCAGAATAGCCACAAGGTCAATTTTATTTTTATAAGTTTGCTAGAGGCCATAACGTACAAGGAAATTACGTTAATTGACCTAATGATGACGAACACTTTCAGATCTTTGTTAGAGCAATGTCTTCTCCCTATCTGTCCACAAGAGACAGTAACATGTGGTTTTATTTCGTTCATTGAATCAGTACCAGGGGTGACATGTGTAAACATTTGAAAGCCTGTAGCTCCAAAACCATTTTTCTGAATTCTATAAATTGATGACACCTGCGTAGCTAACATATTAACTTGGATAAGAAATTTTAGTTCGTCAAAATCTGCTGTATCTTTCTCATATTATAGGCAATCTCATAAAAATGCTTCATCTCAATATCTTGCAAAGTAGACCTAAAATCCTTGATCAAATTTGCTAGCAATCCAGCCTTACAACAATAGAAAATAGCATCCTTTTGTATGATTTGAGAACGATACCACTGATTTTCACAGGCTGAATTTTATTCAGGTTTACTGTAACCCTTCGGGCAATGATTAAGAAACTCTGTTTACCACGGCCGTTCGTCAAAATATGCCAAACAAACTCATGCGTCATTCGATGCAGAATTAACCGCAGAATACCATAAGTTGATTTGATAAAATCACAAATGATTTATTCTAGATTTTAGGCAAAATCGACCACCCTTACGAAAAATCTTTGTGTACCCCATGGATCATTATTGGACCACAACTATCTATTTACCAAAGACTTAAGGTCCCGAACTGCAAAACCGTGTCACGAATTTTTGATAAAACATACTTATACCATCAGATTATGACAAAAACGAAAAATCAAGAATTATTTGTCTGAAGGGTTACAGTAACCTTAAATCAGTTAGCTAGACAAGCATCATCAGTTTATAGGAATCTGATTAATGGTTTGAGAGTTATAGGCTTTCAAATGTCTATGTATGTATGTATGAATCAATTTGCCACAAATAATTAAAAGATTTACAATAGTTTGTTTAAGAGCTAAAAATAGACACATAATTACAATTTTTATACAAATTGTATAAATACGTACAAAACACCCCTAATGGTAGTGGTAGGGATAGCATGAAAAGGTGGAGTTTATCTTTTTTCCATAATGGTCCCCTCAGAGGTTTTTCTTAAAAAAAAAAAATTAAAGTGCTTTTTGATGAAATGGGTCCAAATCATGAGTGTACGAGAGCATATGAGGTGTCAGTAGTACACATATACGTCATCTTCCTCTCTCTGTATATTTTGGAAAATTTTCTTTTAAGACTTTTTGATTCACCTGACAGAATGATTGAAACTTATTACTTATTGTTATTCCTTTCCATAGTGGCTGTCCTTACCTCCGATGATCGCTCCTGTAAAATGCTCAGTGCTTCCACTCAGTAGAAATCAAGAATTTGCACCATTTGTTAAACAATTATGTGAGTATTATCTCTGCTTTGAATTTTTTATGAGCAACATTCAGTCATCGAAAAATTCTTTGTCCTTATTAACCTTTTGATTTGGTCCTAAATGACAGAAAGAAAGGCAAACTATGATTGCAGACATCGGCCCTTCGGCAAGATCGACTATTTCTCTCAAAAAGTATAGCAATAAGGTTTCTCAATCGTCTGTAAAATTTTTTTGGTTATTGAAAAAAAATAGAACAAAATTTCTAATGTATTTGACAATGAAATGTTTGTGATTTGTGAGATAGCAGTACTTTTTGAGACACCCGGTAACATGTTACATGCGTGCACTAAATGTTTGTATTACACACAAAAATGTGCAAGATTTTGTAATACTTGCTTGAAGGAAATGACGCATACTTTCCCGCTTTCCCGCCAAAGCTGTTTAAGGCAAGGTCTCCCTTTCGTTACGAGGCATATGAGTCATGGGACATCCTTCTGGATTCCTTTAAGGCAATTATTTCTCAAGGTTTCTTAATTTCAACCATGAATTAAATCCAACAGCTGTGTGAAGCGAAATTTATCATTCGTAGAAGCTCTGTGGCAGCCATTTACCAGATTTGTGTCCNGTGAGATAGCAGTACTTTTTGAGACACCCGGTAACATGTTACATGCGTGCACTAAATGTTTGTATTACACACAAAAATGTGCAAGATTTTGTAATACTTGCTTGAAGGAAATGACGCATACTTTCCCGCTTTCCCGCCAAAGCTGTTTAAGGCAAGGTCTCCCTTTCGTTACGAGGCATATGAGTCATGGGACATCCCTCTGGATTCCTTTAAGGCAATTATTTCTGAAGGTTTCTTAATTTCAACCATGAATTAAATCCAACAGCTGTGTGAAGCGAAATTTATCATTCGTAGAAGCTCTGTGGCAGCCATTTACCAGATTTGTGTCCGCTGTTTACCAGAACAAACCACTCTCACCAGCCTCTCTTTTAATCTTTGAAATGGCCTATTGAATAAATGAAATTTAGGCAGCATATGTTCAAACATATCCTTAATCTTTTGATGTCCTATTACTGTTACCCCCTTGTCACATAGCAAATGAGTGACCTTCGTTGTTCTTTTCTTTACAGCTTTAGCGTTAACAGAATTGGATATTTCCTGCAAAGTTGATGATTCAGGGGGATCGATAGGACGACGTTATGCAAGAACAGACGAAATTGGAATACCGTTTGGAATAACCGTTGATTTTGATACAGTCAATGTAGAACCAAGGACAGTTACATTACGTGAAAGGAATACAACTCGGCAAGTCAGATGCGAGGTAAGTTATGTTTTCTTAACTTCCTAACTATGTTTTGCATTCTTTGCCAAGTGTTCAAGATTCTGCACATTTGTCAGGTCTAATAGTAGCAGAAATTACTCAGTTCGTAGATTTAATTTCTGCAGTGTATGAGGGTTAAAGGGGATGTACAACCCGTTTTTTCTGCAAGGCTCTGCGTGTCAAATCATAGAATGTGTGTAGGCTAAACACAACATAGCTAATTTTTTGCACAGAGGATAGTAATCCAAAGTATCTGCGACAATCTTGGTGATCGAAGCTTTGGTGGAGGATTTGTTCTATTTTTCTAACACTGAATATTTGAAAGTTTTGATGGATATCAAAGTTCTATCATATTTCATAGACATAAACAAGAAAACATTTCAATGAAACTTCGACGTAGAAGCTGCGGTGAAACTGCCCGCCATTAAAAAATCAAGGCGTTAGTCCCGAGCGCGGGTTGTCCCGTACTTTTTGATTGTTTAAAAAAATCTTGTACAGGCCCCTTAATTTAGGCAAACGAAAATTTTGATCGGTCATACCATTCAATGACAATGGAAATTGTGTTCAAAAGATAATTCTGTGAAAATAGGGCGACATGTTTGAGCTTGGTAGTATGGCCCTGTAGCCTTAAGCGACACGTTTGTTTTCACGAATTTTTCTCAAAGATGGTCGAAGTAAAGGAACTATCGTAAATCCAATTTTCCCTATATTTTACAATGCTCAGAAAAATAGAAAAAAATTACAACAACATCCTTCAGACTTTCAGTTACCAATCAAGCTTTGATTCACTCCACTACCTTTGGCATTCTCCGCATTAGAAATTTTAAAACAGTTGAAGTTCTTTTTGGTCCATTTTGGACTATCTGCTATAGAACTTTGGCGTCTAATTTCGTTGAAATGATCGCACTTTTTCATGATCTTGGTATTTCATTTTAGATGTCTTTGATCCCAAATTTGGTGAATGACTTCATCCGTGGACGAACAAAATGGGA
>REGL01000295.1:116064-130086 GCA_004194395.1 Aurelia aurita complex sp. Pacific
TTTCCATAACCAGAAGTAAAAAATGTTGACAAATGACAATGAAAATGTAAGCTGAGCACTTTTTTGTTGCAGTCTTTATCATTGTAGTTAAGATGAGTTAAGATGATAAAGGAATGAATTTTGTTAAGATGATAAAGGAATGAATAACTTATGATTCAACAAGCATGGAAGGACTGCATCTTATAAACAGGAAAGGAGAGCTCTTTGTCATGCAAAGTCCAAGCATTGCAGCCATCATTGGAGAGTAAAGTGTTTGCTTACATTTTTTATTTATGAACATTTTGGTAACTATGGTATCAATTAAAGTGCTTCCAAGTGCTTATTGTTTGAGCTAAGTTTGAGGCTAAGAAAAATCCTTGGAAATATTGAGATCACCTTGTGGCCTTGGATGTGCAGACTTGTAAATCATAACTCAGGCCTTGTTGTTTGATTTTCAGTTGGTGCGTGACCGATCACGCACCATATGAAATGAGGCGCGTGATATTTGATTCATAAGAATAGCACTGTAAATGACAGCAGTAATGTAGCGATTGATTTTTAAGCACCATACTTGACCATCAGGGGTATGAGCTTTCGATAAAGTTGTGGTGTGTATTATCTTCAGTATTCTGTGGTATACGAAAACGTAGGCATCTATAGAATGTAGCTTTTGTCCATCGTAGCTTTCTGAGAATATTTATTTCGATCCAATCTTCTTTCGATTCAATCAAAGAGCGAGAGATGGCGATATCGACATAACATCTTGCTCAAAAAGACACTGTTTCTTCTTTTGAGGGCTCCAGAATACTTGACTTTCTCTGTGGGAAAGCCCCAGGAAGCTGTTTGCTTGTTGACCTACTGTATCTTCATGACCTACATTTTAGCTCTTTTGTTATGAGAGGCCAATATGGAACTTACCTGTGAATTTTAATATTGTCCATATATGAAATAGTTTGATATCATTTCACTTCCTTGTTATGTCTTCTTGAATTAGTACTAATCCTTTAATGATTTGCAAAAGGAAACCCAAAGATTGCAAAGTAATAAAATTAACAAACACTCAAGGCCCAAGATGTTATGAGAACTACAAAATGAGGGGAGTGAAGAATCACGCCTCTGGAAAGACATTGGTGCGTGATGAGGCGCGGGCGCGCGGCCACGCACCTGAAACAAGGTCTGATAACTACTCAATAAGCTTACAAAAACTAAAATGTTACTTTTGAAATTTAAAGCATCCAGCAAGGACACAAACTTAGACTTTAAGTCATTTATGGGTTGTAATTTTTAATCTTGTAATATTTAACTGTTATTCTTGTGAAATTTTAACTTTTATTCTTGTAAATATTAACTTTTGTAAAATGCAGGTCTTTGATTGATATTCAGTAATCTTATTTACTGAACAAATTAAACTTACTGTGCATGAATATGAAAGATTATTTATTATTATTAGGTGATAAGCCTGTGGCAAGCACTTGACTGGTTTAGTGATTGAATGAGTAGGGGACATGTCTCAAGGATTTTAGAAATGCCAAATGCTTCCAAATTGATGAAAATAGTAACATACCTGAGGTTTCTTTGATTTCTACTGAGTTCATTTCCATCATCTCTAAATGAAATGAATTATTTTGCACTTAGCGTTGCAGGAAGGAATCTTTCATTTATTCTTGTTTTACAAAATTACATTTAGCCTGGTCAGTCAAACTTGTATGACTAATTTTTCTTGCAGACCATGGCGCCATGCTTCATATTCCTTGGTGCTAAAGTGGAAGAACAGCCAAGGAAATTAGAACATGTTCTCAAAGTAGCGTATCGATGCTTGCACAAAGATTCTGATGCACAATTGGATGTACAAAGTGATGTAAGTGTGTTATAATTTCAAATGCAAAAATTAGCATCCTCCTGTTTTAATTTTTGTCAGTATTATCTAATGCTAGGTGCTGGAATGATGATATAGAAAATCGGAACAAGAGATATACTGCAGATATTTACAGATGAAAGTAGACAACAAACCTTTGGGAAAAAGGCAGATTTACAGTTATACTTCAGGCTTAGGTTATAAAGCCTACTTTTTGTCGTGCTAAACTTAATTCATTTCGTTTGGCAAAAAGCCAATGCTGATTGCAGACTCGGGTTATGCGTTGCACTGTTGTCGCACTAAACTAAATTGGCCATTAGAATTGATTGGAAAAACAACGTATCGTTGCTGTGAAGGAGCTTCTTCTAAGCCAGCGATTTCGAAAACGGGGCCTTCCAAGAGGGCGATGGAATCATTTAGTTTAGCAAAGCAAAAGAGTGGCATATAACCTGAACCCGGACACTTTTGCCTTTTCGTTCGGCAAATCCTGCCGTACTTTTTAGAAAGCTCGAGCTTAATTGAAAAGTCCAGGTCATACGTCGCCTGTTTGCCGGACTTAAATAACAATTAAGTTTAATGCGACAAAAGTTGGGCTTTATAACCTAAGCCTTGATGGCTATTGAACTCATCTCATATGTCTTCAAATTTTAGATTCATCTTTAATTTTGTTTGTAGTTAGAACCATGCTCTTGTAAAACTTGCAGTTATTGAGGGTGTGAAATATGTCGTGCTGGATTGACCATTTTTGATGAGTTTGTTAAGGTTTATGCAAAACCTGCCTAACGGGATGTGGGATAGCAAAGAGCAGTGGGATCGAAATTGAAGAAATCTGCATCATAAGAAATAGGATACGCTGCAAACATGATATGGTTCAGGGTGTTGGGGGGGGGGATGAGAATGGTATCTTGTTGTGCACCCTTGTTATCTATTGTGACCTCAAGGTCTAATTTCCATATTCCAGGAATATATGCAGATGTCACAAGATCTTGTTGATAACGAAAGCATTCTTCTGCAAACATTAGGTGAGCAACATGCAACAAATGTTTTGATAGTTACTGTAAAAGTGCAAGGCTTCTAAACCTTCTTTGGAAAAATACAGTACATGCGACAGAAAGACTGAATTAAGGGAAACACTTCTTAAAATGTTTTGGAAAAATACTGTGCATGCTATAGAAAGACTAAATGAAGCTTATTTTAATTGTCCTCTTCTCTTCTTTTAATGCAAACTGCTGTTGTACCCTTTTTCACAGCTAGTTCCCTCTTCAGTGAAATAGTGTAAAGTCATATCATATTGACAGCTCAGTATGCATAACGTAGATACCATCTTTCAGGGTTTGATTTGTCAGTGGAGCATCCCCATACTTATGTTGTCAAATGTGCACAGATGGTGAAAGGTAACTGTTATGCAGTATTTCATATAGTTATCAGATTTCATATAAAATGTTAAAAATTTGATGATGGTCTTACTTAGATTGTTGAGAGTTTTTCTTGTTTCTCTTATGGTATTTCAACAAAGCTGCAATTAGACTGGAGGTTGATTTTCCTTAAAGTTTTGGATGATCTGCTGCCGCAATCTTTCCTTCAGATTCATTTTGCAGAAGGTATTGTGTCACATTAGCAAACTGATGAGCTGATATCCATGTAGAAATCATGTTCTGTGAAGGCTTTATTTACAAGATCAATCTTTCATGCAAATATTTTCATTGCCATTTTGCTCATGGTTTCTTTAACGATAAAAAAACGTCACCTTCAAACATTTCAGCATGTAGGAAGTCTTTCATTTTATGAAGTTTTTAAAGTAACTCCTCGTCAATGAGTTGTTCATTCTATTTTAGCTGCCAAGGAATTGGCTCAGACTTCCTATTTTCTAGCAACAAATAGGTGAGACTACAAGCTACTCTTGGTTGCTATTTTTGAATTATCATTGTAGTTTGTTGTGTCTTGCAAAGTAAGTATGAGTGAACCAAGTTGGCTGAATGGAAACCTTTGAGGTAATGTCTTGTTGAATTCCTACACTGACCATCCCCCAGGACGCCATGGGTATTTGCTCAGGAAATATGCCTGACACTAGGTCATTTGACTGTAAATTTCCCCCCGGTCCCAGAGCAACACCAGGACCTGTGGCATTATATGTACATTTGCTTGGAATATGGCATGTTCTCAGTGCCCATCCTTGTGAGAAATTTACCCTGCCCCTGATCATTTGTTTTGGGCTGCTTGAGGGGAATGGTCATGGCAGTAATTGAACAAGACATAAAAAGGATGTTGCCTAAACGTAAGTAATGATCATGATCATCTTTTGATTTATAAGGTATTCTGTGCTAGGTGAGAGAAAGTTTTTTGGGTATATTCTGTTCATTGGTCATAAGATAACCAATTGAATGGAAAGATGATGCTTTTACAACAACCTGCAGCAGATTACAAATATTGCAGTAAATAAGAGAATTTTAAGGGCCAATAAGGAGTTACAAGTTATTCCGTTTCTGTTTTGTGCATCTTCATATATTCATAGAGGTAGATCATCACAATTGCTATATAGAGCTGCTGTTTACAGTCCGACACATAACCTAAAAGGTNGACATAAAAAGGATGTTGCCTAAACATAAGTAATGATCATGATCATCTTTTGATTTATAAGGTATTCTGTGCTAGGTGAGAGAAAGTTTTTTGTGTATATTCTGTTCATTGGTCATAAGATAACCAATTGAATGGAAAGATGATGCTTTTACAACAACCTGCAGCAGATTACAAATATTGCAGTGAATAAGAGAATTTTAAGGGCCAATAAGGAGTTACAAGTTATTCCGTTTCTGTTTTGTGCATCTTCATATATTCATAGAGGTAGATCATCACAATTGCTATATAGAGCTGCTGTTTACAGTTCGACACATAACCTAAAAGGTTATTGCGAGAAAGTTGGTTGCTTGAACCTAATCTATGAAGTAATAAAACTTAAGATACTTAATTTTGTATTTCAGCCTGCATTTAACAACATTCTGCATTGAACAGAAGCCAACTGTTGTTGCATGTGTTTGCATATTTGTGGCTTGCAAATGGACAAGTTATGAGGTAAGATTGATTAATATGCCTTTCGGTGGCATATAATTATTAACTTGGGTTTTCCGAGTCATGTAACGAAGGTTAGCCATGACTTTCGTGTTTCAATTCTTTTAACTCAGAGGGTAGCTGTTCAACATAGATCCTGGTTTGTAGGGTGCCATCCTATAAAGTACTTATGAAACTAAATTATTTGAAACAAATTACAAACCATGACACTAAAAACCTTATTACAATTTAAAACCTATTAACAATATTCAAAATTTACAATCAAATGAAGATATTCATCCATAGGTAGTTTCCTTGAAAGTACTTAGGGAGGCTGCTTACTTTGACTCAGCTGAAGGGCTATTCCACAGCTTATAGCTCCTCTGTAAGAAAACTTATTTGCCCATTGCTGTTTTCTTCATTGGTAGCCTCGAGTCAGGCAAACTTTGAACTTTGGCTTCTGCAACACACAAGCAAATTGCTAATGAACTTTTCAATTCTTCATCAAAAGAGCCTTGAACAAGTCTGTTTCCTGCATTTTGTACAAATGTGAACAAGTTCTAACATTTGTAACAATGTTGGAAGGTTTCACATTTTCAAATATACACCACAACAGTGATAGATGCTTGAATGCTGAGCTGGAAAATTCCCAGTCAAGTTTAAACTTGTGATTCTCTATGCTTAATTTGTTTGTTAGCAACTCGTACTTGTGCTTCTATATAGTTTCTATTGAATAAGACATTATTCATTTTTTCAGATTCCTGAAACACATGATAAGAAACATTGGTGGGAGTATATGGACAGTAATACAACTATAGCCAAAATAGAAGGTATAGACTTTATTATTTTAGTCTGCCCCCAAATACCGTGTACCGCATAACATGTTTTTTCAAAATATCGAAATTTGAAAGCAACAAAATTAATCTATCTGGCTTCCCTTTCTGTGATTCTTCTTTTGAACATGTTTCTGCTTATCTGTAAGTCTGAAAGTCATGGTAAAGTCTGAAATAACGAAAAACTATTGGTTGAAGGTTGTAAAAAATCACGTGAACGTTTCTTTATCTTTAGCTGCTCAAAACATCTTATTTTATAGAAATAAAGCAATAATTCAAACAAAGGGACTTTTCTATCATTTTTTGTCTATACCAAGCTGTAAATTACTTTTATTTTAAAGTTTTTGTTGTCGTAGAGATGAGTACATACTTCATCAAGATACTGGACAGTTGTCCAACACGACTGAAGAAGAAGATATCAACTGGACCGGTGATTTACAAGGTCAGTAGAAAAGCATTCAATTTCATTGAATTTTCTTTCCAATCGTTGGCAACAGTACCTTAGTCAAGTGTTGGCATTCTTTCTGTATGATTATTTGACCCAGAGTCTAATTCTGAAAGCAAGATATCAAACTCGTAATCAAGGAAGCCTGTTGGCAGAATTTGATTTGGAAACTTTCTACCGGGTGTCCCAAAAAAAGTATACAGATTTGGTTGACTTTAGCGATGTGAATTTAGCCTTAATCAATGGCTAATCACTCTCACAGTGTTCCTCGATCGTTAACTTTAACATAGATACATTGTTTGTTGGTATTGGTGCTCTGAGGGCAGTTACCGTAGTATCTACGGNTCATCTTTTGATTTATAAGGTATTCTGTGCTAGGTGAGAGAAAGTTTTTTGGGTATATTCTGTTCATTGGTCATAAGATAACCAATTGAATGGAAAGATGATGCTTTTACAACAACCTGCAGCAGATTACAAATATTGCAGTAAATAAGAGAATTTTAAGGGCCAATAAGGAGTTACAAGTTATTCCGTTTCTGTTTTGTGCATCTTCATATATTCATAGAGGTAGATCATCACAATTGCTATATAGAGCTGCTGTTTACAGTCCGACACATAACCTAAAAGGTAATTGCGAGAAAGTTGGTTGCTTGAACCTAATCTATGAAGTAATAAAACTTAAGATACTTAATTTTGTATTTCAGCCTGCATTTAACGACATTCTGCATTGAACAGAAGCCAACTGTTGTTGCATGTGTTTGCATATTTGTGGCTTGCAAATGGACAAGTTATGAGGTAAGATTGATTAATATGCCTTTCGGTGGCACATAATTATTAACTTGGGTTATCTGAGTGACAGGTATCGGGGAACAATTAGTATACAAGTAACAAGTCCCTCTATCTTTACTCTAGTGTTTACCAAATCTGCCAATTTTGTCTAGATTAGATTAGGCCAAACATGAAAATGTTTATGATATCGAGGAAAATTAAACGTCCATTGAACAATAGTATGCCTGAAGGCGAAGTCGCAGCGAGTGGAAACCATTGTTTAAGGAGTGGCTCTGCTGATGAATGGGCAGTTAATTTTGTTTGATCATAGGGAGAACGGCAGTGGGCCAGATATTTTCATTTTGTGCCATCAAAACAAAGACTGAAGCTCAATTTGAAATCCACAGCCACAAAGAAGAGTGGCTGTGGATGGTTAACAATGTTCAAAATTTACAATAAAGAAGAAATTCATCCATAGACTCAGCTGAAAGGCTATTCCACAGCTTGTATCTCCTCTGTAAGAAAACTTATTTGCCCATTGCTGTTTTCTTCATTGGTAGCCTTGAGTCAGGCAAACTTTTAACTGTCCTAGACCATTAACCAAGAAAATGAAACTGTTGCTTCTGCAACACACAAGCAAATTGCTAATGAACTTTTCAACTCTTCATCAAAAGAGCCTTGAACAAGTCTGTTTCCTGCATTTTGTACAAATGTGAAGAAGTTCTAACATTTGTAACAATGTTGGAAGGTTTCACATTTTCAAATATACACAACAACAGTGATAGATGCTTGAATGCTGAGATGGAAAATTCCCAGTCAAGTTTAAACTCGTGATTCTCTATCCTTAATTTGTTTGTTAGCAACTTGTACTTGTGCTTCTGTATAATTTCTATTGAGTAAGACATTATTCATTTTTTCAGATTCCTGAAACACATGATAAGAAACATTGGTGGGAGTATATGGACAGTAATACAACTATAGCCAAAATAGAAGGTATGAACTTTATTATTTTTGTCTGTCCCCAAATACCGTGTACCGCATAACATGTTTTTTCAAAATATCAAAATTTGAAAGCAACAAAATCTGGCTTCCCTTTCTGTGATTCTTTTTTTGAACATGTTTCTGCTTATCTGTAAGTCTGAAAGTCATGGTAAAGTCTGAAATAACGAAAAACTATTGGTTGAAGGTTGTAAAGAATCACGTGAACGTTTTTATCTTTAGTTGTTTTAAACATCTTATTTTATAGAAACTAGATATACCATAAATCAGCGAGTGCTGCCGATTAGTATTTGTACCAAATGCAACTGTAGCAAGGTCAATTTTATAGAAATTAATAGAATAATCATCGCTAAGGAAATGTGTATTACGTTTGAATTTACAGTTGGGTAATGGTTCAAAAGGTAAATGATTTAGAATATTGAGTTATTCTCCTCCGCCGGTTTCTAGTTCTTGAGTCCAATGCTCTTGGTTCCCTAGTTCTGTAGTCCATGGTTCCGTGGTCCGTAATATTGAGTTCTGCATTGTCAGAAATAAACCTTTGTCGTCCATTGACGTAGTTAGGTAGTTAAGTAAGTAGGAAGAACTCAATATCTTTTGTTGGAGAACTTTTGTTGTTGTTTGTTGGATAAATGCGCACAAGCCGCAAGCCCGAGACCCGCAGCCATGAGCTGGCCCATCTACAAAGCCTGATGGCAGACAGCAGGCAGACAGACAGACAGCAGGCAGGCTAATTTCGCTCGCTGATTGAAGAAGAATAGTAAGGCTGCCTTGGGCAGCAATAAAGCAATAATTCAAACAAAGGGACTTTTCAATCATTTGTTATCTATACCAAACTGTAAATTTGTTTTATTTTAAAATTTTTGTTATTGTAGAGATGAGTACTTACTTCATCAAGATACTGGACAGTTGTCCAACACGACTGAAGAAGAAGATATCAACTGGACCGGTGATTTACAAGGTCAGTAGAAAAGCATTCAATTTCATTGAATTTTCCTTCCAATCGTTGGCAACAGTACCTTAGTCAAGTGTTGGCATTCTTTCTGCATGATTATTTTACCCAGAGTGTAATTCTGAAAGCAAGATATCAAACTCGTAATCAAGGAAGCCTGTTGGCAGAATTTGATTTGGAAACTTTCTACCGGGTGTCCCAAAAAAAGTATACAGATTTGGTTGACTTTAGCGATGTGAATTTAGCCTTAATCATGGGCTAATCACTCTCATAGTGTTCTTCGATCGTTGACTTGAACATAGAAAACTTGTTTGTTGGTATTGGTGCTTTGAGAGCTGAAATATCGATCTTGAAAGCTGAAAATTGCGTCCATCTGCAAACCAGAGCTTTGGCCTTTCGGCCTAAGCAAGTGCAGATCGTTTTGCTTTGTTTCTCCAGTTTGTATATCTGTTAGCCGATTTTGAGACAAATTAATGTACCCTACTGTATGATTCCAATAGCTGGTTGTTCAACAAATCTTGGAGAGATTCCATGTATAAATATATTGATAAAAATATATGTCTCTCATAAATCTCCTTCACTGATCCACGGCAATATGGCAACATGTCACTGTGACTTGTAAAGCTATTCACAGTTCATTGGAATTATTTGGCAGTTACCGTAGTATCTACGGAAATTTGCTGTTCTACTCACATTTACAAAAAATGTGAATTTGAGCTTCTCACTTTTAGGGTGGTGCATTACAGTTGAAAAGGGAAGATGAAGATGAAACAAGCAAACCCGACAAAGCAATAGAGACCAGTTCTTTCAAAGTTCTTGATAAGGGTGATAGTAAAAATCCTACTGCATCTTCAAATGCATCACGAAGTGGCCAAAGCCTTGAAAAGCAATCGCATAAACATGCAAAGAAACCAGAGCAAACGCATGATGTGAAGAAAGAACATTCTAATGCTCCTACAAGTGCACATAAANAACAGTACCTTAGTCAAGTGTTGGCATTCTTTCTGTATGATTATTTGACCCAGAGTCTAATTCTGAAAGCAAGATATCAAACTCGTAATCAAGGAAGCCTGTTGGCAGAATTTGATTTGGAAACTTTCTACCGGGTGTCCCAAAAAAAGTATACAGATTTGGTTGACTTTAGCGATGTGAATTTAGCCTTAATCAATGGCTAATCACTCTCACAGTGTTCCTCGATCGTTAACTTTAACATAGATACATTGTTTGTTGGTATTGGTGCTCTGAGGGCAGTTACCGTAGTATCTACGGAAATTTGCTGTTCTACTCACATTTACAAAAAATGTGAATTTGAGCTTCTCACTTTTAGGGTGGTGCATTACAGTTGAAAAGGGAAGATGAAGATGAAACAAGCAAACCCGACAAAGCAATAGAGACCAGTTCTTTCAAAGTTCTTGATAAGGGTGATAGTAAAAATCCTACTGCATCTTCAAGTGCATCTCGAAGTGGCCAAAGCCTTGAAAAGCAATCGCATAAACATGCAAAGAAACCAGAGCAAACGCATGATGTGAAGAAAGAACATTCTAATGCTCCTACAAGTGCACATAAACACTCGAAAACAAAACAAAGCGAGCTTGATAGAAAAAATATCGAGCATAGTAAACATCACAAACATAGTAGTCATCAAAGTAAACATCCTAGTGAACGTAGCAAACAATCTGAAGACCAATCCCAAAAACTACCTGGGATGACAAGACCTGATAGGCCGGACAAAGTTAAAGTCCCGGATGCAAAGGCAACCGCTGCTGCAAGTAGGCCTTCAGATGTTGTTAGCAAACCAAAAGTAACTCAAAGCGAAGAACTTTCGTCGGCAGCAAAACTGATCATGTCACTGCCGCCATTACAGCACAAACATAGTCTTCCAGAGTCGGATCGTTTATCATCATCTGAGAGTCCAGCAAAGAAACAAAGAATAGAAACTAGTCCGCCTAAAAAGACGAAACTGGAGCTTGATTCTAGTAAAGTTAGCGTGCAGAGTGATGGACAAATTACTAGCAGTAGCAGTAGTAGTGGTCATCGAAAACACAAATCACATCACAGCAAAGAGGGAACGGAGAAGCATAAAATGAAAATTCACACAGACAAACATGTAACGTCACATAAGCATAAACAACAGACTTCTGAAAAATCAGCACATGGTCAGAAACATCATTCGAACGTTTCAAGTAAACACGGCAAGGAAAAGATTGCAAAACCAGGACATCAGAAATCATCTGGTGTGCCCGGGCTTGAAGGCACCCACAGGCATTCTTCAAAAGTCAAATCAGAAAATACTGCATCATCATTTAAGATGCCAGACGAGAGTCCAAGGCTTTCTGATGGGGACACAAAGTTGATGCCTCAAAAGCCGCTACCTACGCATAAGAAAGCTTCGACTGGAGAAAAACGATCGCATTCAGGTTCAAAGCCAAATAAGAACGGACACTCGAAGGCAACCCCGTTTAAGAAAGATGCGTTATCGAGTGAGCCATTGCTACCCCCGCCACCACCACCTCCCTCAGTTGAAGTATCCTCATTTTTGAATTCACAGCCTCCGTTACCTACAGGACCCCCTGAGCCAGACCAAAAACGAAACCCTGCGCCTCCCAGCAATTCCCTGTCATCACAATATGGCCTGACAATGCAGCAGTCAGTTCAACAAGGGGGGCTGATTCAAAATCAATCTCACCAAGGGCAGTTACAACAAGGTGTGTATTCTATGCATCAGCAAGTCTTGCCACAAACGCCTGGTCTTGCACCGCAAAGTTATCAACAACAGCAGCAACAACAGTTTGCTGTAACTTCCGCTAATAACTATGGTATACCTCAGTTGTATTACCAAGGACAGCAGGATCAATCAGGCAGCACAGAAACATACGGACAGCCTTTGAACACGAATAACATGTTTACTCCTTCGAACATGAACGTACTAGCTCAACCGCCAAGACCGCCGGAAGGTTTAGTCCTGCAGCAAATTGTTGGTCTCCCTCCCCCACCACCCCTGACCTTGCCCTTGGGTTTTCCCCATCCTCCAACGTAGTCAGTAGTAGCGTAGTATTTTGATAATACAGTGACATCGAAATGTTTCGGACGGAAAAGTTTCGGACTAAAAAGTGTCGCATCCTTCCGAAAAAGTGTGTTTCTTGTAGCTACAGTATTTCCCTTTATATAGGGTATCCCGAAAAATTGTGCCCCGTTTGTGTGGCTGCTTGGGAGGAGCTATAGCTTAATCGTCTCGGTTTTTACACAGTTGCATAGGTCAGATCTGCATGAAGCTAATTCTCATTATAACCCATTTTAAATCTTTCGCATGAAATGGGTTTATTTGCGTAGATTTAACAAAATCGTAACCAATAATCCTTACTGAATGCTTCATATAGAAGTATCATAAGCAAGATATTCAGCCAAATTTGGGACGTGTTGAAGGTAATTCGGACAAAATGGAGACGGACAAAGAGGATTCGAACAAATTTTTCCCCGAAATTTTTACTTCTGAAACTTTTGGATTTTAGTATAGTTTGATTCTGGTTAGTATAACGTATCCTAGAGTATGCCATGTCGATAATATTGAAAGGCCAGAAGGCGAGATTCTGTCAGGAATTTGAGGCGTGTGACCGTGTTTAATGGGCTTTATTTGTAAACGTTTTATTTAGCGCGTGTTCCAGGACGGGTCTGGGACACAGGCTAGGCTAGTTTCACCGGTTGAATCAAGAAATAGCATGATGCGATTTTCAGGTTTTANGACGGACAAAGAGGATTCGAACAAATTTTTCCCCGAAATTTTTACTTCTGAAACTTTTGGATTTTAGTATAGTTTGATTCTGGTTAGTATAACGTATCCTAGAGTATGCCATGTCGATAATATTGAAAGGCCAGAAGGCGAGATTCTGTCAGGAATTTGAGGCGTGTGACCGTGTTTAATGGGCTTTATTTGTAAACGTTTTATTTAGCGCGTGTTCCAGGACGGGTCTGGGACACAGGCTAGGCTAGTTTCACCGGTTGAATCAAGAAATAGCATGATGCGATTTTCAGGTTTTATTTTGGCGAGAGAAAACACTATTTCACTGAAGTGAATTGTGAAAATTTACTTTATTTGCAATGCCTTTCCGAAATTAGGGATACTTTTCATTAAAGTAGTTTTGTCAAGACGATAGACATATTTTATGAATATTCTGCGTCACAACAATTAGCAGTGCACAAGGGAAAGAAATATAGCAGTGGTTGTTTCGTTTGCTTCAAAACGACAACGCAATACGTGTCTTGTTTTTTTTCACAGCATATGACTCAAATCTTCAGCAATGATTGCACACGGATGGTTTTGCATCTTTTGGTTTTCTTGAAGATAGTACCATTTTTCCATTATCAATTTAGGACTTGCGATGCTTTTTTTTCAAATTTCTTATAAATTTTTCCAAAAAAGAAAAGCGCTGTAATTTCGAAAATAATCAAGATATCAAAGATCTTCGATGAAAAAATACTAGCACAGTACCTAAAGTTCCTTTTCGGCCATTAAATCAAATGGCAGATCCAAAACCATCCATGCAATCATTTTCTAAGAATTAATGCATATGCTTTGTTTCTCTTGGGAAGCAGTGTATTTGTTGTTGTCCTGATGTTTGTGTGCAAGGATAGAAAATTAATTCATGCATATTTCAGTAATCTCACCGAACAATTTTCGTTAAATTGCTCGTTAACAGTGTGACATTGTGGCCGATTTCAATCGAATAGATTTTCACGTGCAAGTCAGCATATTTTTTTTTCAAAATGAAGCCATCAGTTTATCGCCGTCTTATACATTTGCAAGCTCGTCACATTGTCTTGACTTACCCACCCCCGGTGCAAATGGGTGTTCCAGGCCCGAAAAGTCTGAACGGTTGCTGAGATGTACCGGTTGAAACGATTCGAACCGTCATGTCTGGAGAAGTTGTACCCAATTTACCGTACCACGTAAAATGACGTTTTTAGTTGAACATTTTCTTCGAGTTTCTTTGTACACAACACTATGATTTGTTCCTGAGCTGTGTGATACGTTAACGAAGCAGCCATATAAATTTTTAGCCGATCTGCATTCCAGTTGCATAGATCTGTGAATTGCGGAATATTTCGAGTAAAGTCGATCTAGTGATCGCAAGGATCTTTGGGCCTGTATATG
>REGL01000295.1:135871-146640 GCA_004194395.1 Aurelia aurita complex sp. Pacific
GGCAGAAGTTTAGATATATCCTTCTTCTTTCGATATGTGCTAATATTTGCTCTTGAAAACCATTTCTGAAATGCACAACGAGCGCGCTAGCGACCCGAGTTTCAGGGCAATTTTTGCGGCTTGCTTTGTTTTTGTTTATGTGTTGACCAACCGATCATGGAATTCCCTTTGTCTGCAATCACAAATTGCTTTGTATCTAGGTGTCAATGAAAAGTAGCGAGTTCTATTGTAACATTATCTGTCCTTGTTAGCCAAGCGTTCAAAGCATTTTTCAATATGGCTCGCAATTTAGGACAGCTAATTAGAACTAGCTGGTGAAGATTTTTTTGGGTCACCTTGTACTGTAGTTATCCTATAATCGTTTGCCTGCAGTTTGTTGCCGATATTTTCTTGAAAGGAACGGGGCAGCTGAATTGCTCCCTAAACAACTGGAACTGATTCATCAATAAGATTTTCAAACCTGCTGTTCATATTCAAAAGGAATCAAACTTCTTGATAAATATCAATGGCAGAGATCCTTAACACAGCTATAACGTTCCTCCCTACTGTTCCTTGCTACCAAATGGTTTGCAGTAACGCAAAATTCCTTCGCAAAACACTTCTACTGTTGTTATTTGCTGGCATTTGCACGAGACATCTTTGAGACAGACTACAGTCTTAATGCTGTTCGGATGTTTCGGGAGCATAAGGTATTCCAAAATCAATATTTTTGTGGTCCTTTAATCAGTAAAAACAAAAACACCATTTCATCTAAGTTAGTCTTTTAGGAGAGGAAAGCTGTTTAAATAACATAAAACAAATCAGTGGTCGTTTTCTGCAGCTTTTCGAATAAGCCAACTTTTATTGGGACACGTGGTATATTCTGAAGTTAGTATTTCCTAAGAATCTGAAGACAATAGTTCATCTTGTGACTTGAGCATTGACTCAACTTCTTCATCTGCAATTTCATCATCATCATAATCACTATCATTTGCATAGTCGATATAAGTCTTTGAAAGACTGACCAAACTCTCTGAACATAGTTCCTCTTCTGTGCAACCCTTCCCCAAAAGATCTTCAATCAATGTTATCACAGGATCATTTGAATTCTTTCCATCACATTTCTTACCCTCTTTCTGCATCTTGATCACATACTTAACCTTTTCTCTAAAAATGGCATCTTTTGATTTAAACAAATCATTATCATCGGCATCATCATTTCCAAACTGTCTATGATATCGCAAGATTTCTGGGAAAAATTTTGGTATTGACCTCTGCTTGAGATTCCTTGGCCTCCAGGGTATCTTCTGTGAAATATCAAACAGACGTACCAAAACTTCTGATTTCAAAGTTGAAATATATTGGTAACTGATAGAAAACTTCTCACATAATTTTGAAAGGCTGAATTTCAAGTCATACACTTCTGATGCAACTTTAAGAAGCACAGCTGCCACATGATTTGGGCTTACTCCAGAAAAGTTGATCTTGACAACGGACTCTATATCAATAGCACACTGTACAACTTTCTTTTGATACTTCCCTAGTATAAATGAGGAGAATTGCTCCAGTTTCACTGTGTAATCAACATACGGCAAAGGAGCTAGGTTTAGGAACTTTATGAGCAAATTGAAAGAACGAAAGATATTATGGATCGGTACTTGAACCATTCTTGATATCTTTGATAATGTTACTGTTGAGCCTTGACTTTTTCTTGTGACATAGTAGATAACTGCAGCAATTCTTGACTTGGTTCTCAATCTCTTTATTGGTGTACAAGTCCAGCTTTTCCCAGCAAGCTCCGTAACCTGGTCAATCATCTCAGCAGGCAGATTCAGCATGTTAGCTATAGCGCAAGTCTGCGCAAGAAATTTGCGGTATTTGTGTTGATTTTCATAATCTTTATCTTCAAAACATCTTGTGCTTTCAAGAAGCTCTTTAGTGCTGTCAAAATTGGCTTCATCTTTTGTTTGCATTGTTCCACAATCTTGGCAAATTCTTGTGCTGATTTCATCATTAGTTTCAAGTGAAATTGAAGTACTGTAGCATGATAGGCAATAATCTACTCCTTCTGTTCCCTGGGGTCTTTCATCTAAACTTGGCAGCTCTTCTCTAGGTCCTGCTGAGTTGTCCTCTTCAATCAAATTAACTTCTTCTTGGTCTTTGAAAGTGTCTGCTCCATCCACCATAACATTTTCTTCATTATTTTCAGCATTGAAGTTCTCAAGTAAGGATAAACTGGTTTTATTTTCATCATCCCCATCATCAGTTGTATCAAATTCACTCATTCCACAGTAATTGCACATTTGCTCTCTTACATCATCATCACAAAGGCTGATTGAAATGTTTCCACAGTGTATGCAGACATAGCTTGAAATAGTTGATTCTTCCATCACTATAGAAATAAAATGTGACTTTCTATAATATGGCCTGTGATATTCTTGAACTGATATGGCTGTTTCAGTTTCATTTATTTATCAATCAATCCTAAATACATTTCTACATAATTACTATACAACTACTAACTCACAAGATTAAGCTGCCTGATGGCCTTCATTAAACAAAACATACTGATGACCGAGTGTGCATTTTTACAAACAAAGCTAAAAAGGAGTTACTTCCAGGATCATTTTTCTTCCATCCACCTAATTTTTGTTATCAACAAAATCCAAATTTCTATTTTGGATTAATGCGCCATTTACTTTGCAGAAAATAGTTCTGTTTTGCTTTTTGGCCGCCATCCAAACTAACAAACCTCGATCATCAGCTCGCTGCTGCTGTATGGGGGGGGGGGGACTATCTATTATGGCACGTATCTAGATAATACTGAAGTTGCTCGACGGAAAAGGAAAGCAAAACGATTGCTAACTTACCTTATTATTGCCTTTTCAGCTTTGTAACTTCTGGAATGACGCGCGATGCGGAAACTCATGTGGAAAAAATTTTCGTTTGCAGAACGTTTGGTTGTTGTTGTTGCTGTTGTTTGTCACACTGAGGAAGAGAGGCTACTATTTTGCCAACGAGGTTTGGTTATTCCTTTCTCAAAAAACTCCGCAAACATGTCGGCGAAAAGAGGTAAGTTGGAAAATCACTCTGTATCCTTAGCATCTTTAATAAAAATAGCACCGAAAGGACAGCTTTCGATAAACGTAAATGTAATCTGGTGCTCTTTGTGATTATTTTGTTTCCCATACATTTGATGAGACAAAGGTGACGAATCTCTTGCTTGGCCTAAATTCTTGTCTCACGCTCAGTTTGGTTTTTTGCACTCCAGTGGTTTGGGTCATTTCTACCAGTTGTGTGCTTGACTATTTCGTAGAGATCAGAATTTTATTCTGTTCGTAAGGATGAAAATATTTTGGACCCAGCAAGAGAAGATCTTTTTTTGAAGCAGGAAATTTATTTTGGTTGGGTAGGTCGAGGGGATGTTCCGAAAGGGCAATACCTCACACAGGACATCTAAAATAAGTTTGCATGCTCACTTTAAAATGCACAAAAATTAGTCTCTTAAAACTCACAGTTCACAAAGAATAGCCAGTCTGCACGCAGAGTATGGCAATTGAACTGCATGCTGCTGGATGCACATTATTTTCTACAAATTCTTATGTGCACGCCAATTTTGAACCAGATCTTTTGTTCACTACTTTGAAAACAAAGGAACCAAAGACCTTGCACGCGGGCATGCCACTGCTTTGTTGGTTTGCACATACATGTGGTTTGCTGCTTTGCACTTACGCCAGTCTGCAGAGTATGGCACTTTTCAACGAGATCTCCGGTGTGCAACGAGAAATTTCTTTTGTTCTCCATTGTCTAATTTGGATAGCCTATTGAAAATCTCCGGTGTGCAAGTGTCATACTCTGCACACCTGCACTTAAGATCTTGTAGAGAACTGCCATACTCTGGAAACTGGAGAATAAATGCTTCAAACATCAGACTCAGAAAATAAAAGCCTCCAATGGAGTTGCACAACAATCAGTGCCTTGTGCATACCTCATGCAAATCCTGTGATTTTATCCAGCAAAAAGCAACAAAACGCATAAATAAAACTGAGTAGATAGGAAATATTTGTGAGACATTTCACTGATAAACAATGAAAACTATAGAAACTAACCAAGTGCTCTGGGCGCTGGACATGTCTGGCACAGAAGCCTTTCTTTCCATAGTGATTGTGAGATTGCCTTCTACTCTAGCTGTATTTGTTTTTGTAGCTGGAGGTGGAGCAGGTAGCAAATTCAAGATTTCCACAGCAGTCCCTGTGGGAGCTGTTATAAATTGTGCTGATAATACTGGAGCCAAAAACCTCTTTTGTATTGCTGTCAAAGCAATCAGAGGCCGTTTGAACAGGCTGCCAGCTGCTGCAAGTGGTGATATGTTCATGGCAAGTGTAAAAAAGGGAAAGCCTGAACTCCGAAAAAAGGGTAAATATGAAAACAATGTTACACTTTTAAGGTTCCACTAGGTTTGTAAAGGCTGCCCAAAAACATGTTTTGCAAACAGCTCTGTTTATGTCCATAACCAACTGGTTCATGAGTGTGCAAATTGATAATATTAATGTACCCCACTATGGAAAGTTGAATTTTCATGCATCGGACATTGTACCTATACTGCAGAAACTACCCTTTGATCTATCTGGGAATTTATCTTCCGCAAAGCAAATGTCATTCGTTCAAGCCAACCATATTAGGGAAATCTGGCCAGATAACACCATATGGATGGATTTGTGACTGGATATACACACACCCTTTACTTTACGTTTTGAATTTATTCACATATTTTGTTCCTGTTACATTTAATTTGGTTGATTATAGAGTTTAGTTTTCTTTAAAAATTAGTTTAAATAAATATATATATAGATAGCTGCCATACATAATTTTATGTAGTGCATAATAGCAATTATGATGATGATGATGTAGTATGTAGTGCATATATTTCAACCGTATTTTGGCCATCCCAAAGGTACAATTATTGACAGTTTTCATTGCTTTTTAGTCATGCCTGCTGTCGTCATTCGCCAAAGAAAACCATACAGAAGAAAGAATGGTGTTTTCATATACTTTGAAGGTATAAGCTTAATGTATACTTTGCAAAGCAGTCACACAGCTTTGAAAGTGCAAGCCATTTTCTAGGCAACCTTGCTAGGGATTAGGCCTGTTCATGTCTCTTCTCTCGTTCCCTGTTGCCAACACCAATACTTGTTATGTAGTTCAGAATTTTCCCTTGAGCTTTCTTGCTTTTGGTACTGAACAGCATCATACAGATCTGTATGTGTTCAAAGTAGCCTGTTGAATGTTCAAATTATGCATACATACTTATATTTATTTGATGATGCAAGTCTTCGTGCCAGGTTGGAAAACATGCATGATTTGGCCTACGCGTAGTGAGTGAAACGAATTTGAAGGTGCGAGCTGCCAATAGACTCTAAAAAGCAGTGAAAGATCCAAAAATTAACAATAGTTCTTTTGTTCTCCCATGCGAGAACCTTTTATTATAGCTGCAAGTAGCGAGTTTGACACAGTTTCATAGTTGCGAGTGAATGCAAGTTTTCCAACCTGGCTGATGTGGACCTGCAGAACTACTAGAACAAGTGTACAGTACAGTTTTGTTCAGAAACAGCTCAAACTGATTTGCTTCATGTATAACTAATCGTTTGTAAGCTGAAAAATTTATGATCAGTAGCACATATTTCTGGATATAGATGTGCAGAGAAATTGAAGGTGCAAAATTGTTGTACCCAAAAAGTTCAAACTTTCAGTCTGGAAAATCCCAGCCCACATTTTTTGTGGTGTTGAGAACTAAGGGGCTTGGATGATTCCAATCAGCTCTTGTTTATCCCATTTGAATTATCACAGCAAAGCAATTCATAGCTTGTCAATACGATTCTCATTAAATATCTTTGATTTTCAGATAATGCAGGAGTCATTGTCAATGTAAAGGGAGAGATGAAAGGTTTGTACACATTTTTTGACTTGTAAGAAATGGTAAGCTCAATTTTTGAAAGTCAAGAAACAACCTTACCGGAATTGAAAAAGCTATGGGACTTTCGTAATTTACAATTTAAATTTCTATCACACCCAAAAATGTTTTGACACTGTACAGTTATAGCAACTGTTTGGACAATATTTTGAGTGCAAATTATGTTATTTACTTGTTTTGATATCTTACTAAGTAATTTGAGAACCCTTTAGAGAAAACAAAATTAACTCTACACTTCCAGCATTAAAAATATAAGAAACACATGAGAAACTTTTGGTAGCAAAATGGCCCAAAAAATTAAGAAACTGCCTACCAGCTCACCAGATCTTAGTTTCTTATAAAGAAAATGAGTGTAGCTGATCACCTCTTTCTTTTAAATCATGATCAAAATTATTTTTCAATGCCAATCCTTTTTTGGAGAAAGAATGTTATACTTTATTGTATACGCTGTAAATATGTTCTATTTCTTATCTTGTGTGATGAAAAATTTTGTGTGATTTCTTTTCCTCAAAACAATCTTGTTTTTGCTTTCACAGGATCTGCAATCACTGGCCCTGTTTCTAAAGAATGCGCAGAACTTTGGCCCAGGATAGCCTCAAACGCTGGCAGTATCCAATAAGTTGATATGAATAGAAAATGTGTATTTGAGTCATGTGTGTTATTTTTGTTGATGCCTTCTGTGGTCTAGGGATGGCAAGCAAAGAAGTAGTCAGTTTCATTGCTAAAAGAACAATAAACGAGTAAAAAAAAAACGAACAGAGAGAATGACTAAAAAGGCTTGAAATTTTGCAATAATAACTGCAGAAGTCATGCAATTGTTCAAGGAATTGGCCAGGCAAGATATGAATAAAAAAAGACAAGAAAATATAGCATTAGCCATGTACTATTGTGCACCAGCAATAATTTGCAAGATTGAAATCAGGGGCTGACATTGAAAAAACCTGTGCTCTGCAAAATAGTAGGATCTTGGCCTTGAAGCATATTTTCAAATATTGTTGCCTGGATCTAGAGAGTTGCATCTAATAACAACTAAACATTTTGCAAGAGCTGCACTACAAATTGGTTGGGATTGATAAAATGTTGAATGTCCATGACAAAGATAAGAGCTGAAACGTCAAAACTTAAACCTGTGGAATAAAATTGCAAAAAATTGGCTTGATCCAGGTTTATTTGCAGAGTAGCTGGATCCAGAAAGGTTTTTTGTGACATTGAATAAGAAGATGTCTGAGAGCAGTTGATTAATTGCCACAATTCTCACAATTTCTTAGCTTCATTAATAAAAACAAATCAGAAAATGATACATCTACATCCTACAAAAATGGTACATCATATGTATACACTATTAGGTGTATGGAAATGATGTGTAATGGGTGGTTCTGGAGTGATTCCTGATTGGTTACTAAAGTTGAAAACTTTCGGACAGAAAATTTTTGGACAACAAACTTTCAGATGCTTATTCAAGAATTTTGGATAAGAGAACTTTCAAACAAACAAATTTTGCATAATAACAAAATATCTGTTAAAAATTTGTTGTAATTTTTATGTTAATTGATCATGTGCAACTTTAACTATAACAATAATAGATGAAGCAAGAATATTTATTTAATGAAGGAAATGGTCCTGAAAGCAGTTTTCAAGATTGCAGATGGAAAAAGAGGTACAGTACCTCCTCCAGTGACTCAAGAACATTGTTACTGACAACCACAATGTGGAAACTCACTTTAGAATTTAGATTCTGATGACAGTACACCACCTTTAAACAGTGGCATGTGACAAATTTGTGTTTTCTTCCATTTCTAAAGAATTTCAAAACTTTCAGACAAAAATTTGTCTGAAGGTTTGATAATCCAAAAGTTTTCAATTTTAAAGTATCAATCATTTTAACCAGTTCAAAGTGTGTTCCCTCCTTCAGTTAGGTTTTAAAGAAAGCTAGGAATCTCCAAACTACGGATTTCATAATATGCCCTTTCAGATAAATTCAAAATAAATTATTCAAAAGCTACTAAAAATTCATTCAGGTGGCAATGCTCCTTTCTTCAAAATAATATTTCCATACAAAGCACCTTCTCCAGTTGCCACAACTGCAAAAGCAGTCTTGGCTCTTTCATAAAATGCAAATCTTTCTACTAATTCAACATCAATGGCCTTTCCCTCAGCTTCATTGACAATCTTCTTGTATTCATCCCAGATGGGTGTTTTCAGGCCTCGTGCTTTGTCGTTAGGGACAGGATCCATCAAGGCAACCGGGTGAGCAACATAGGTATCAAGAGGAAATAAGTGGAGCACTCCTTTCAATAAACTTGGAATGTTGTGGCCATCAGCCCTTACCTGAAAGAAAGAGTATTGTTTAAAAAAGCTTTGCTTAAGACATTGTTATGTTATTCATTTGATTATCAATCAATCCTACACACAATTCTAAATAAATACAACGCAAGAGAATATACCACAATGCTACAGTCAGCTGTATCAAGGGGTTACAAGCTACAAACTAAACAAGGGAAAGGACATTGGGGCGTGGCACTCGTATGACTGGACCAAATGTCAGACCGTTAGAAAACTGTTAGACAATTTGCATGGTAAGGTGGTCAAACATGTACACATTTGCGATATAACATTTTCTGTCAAGAGTGCAGCTCAGTACCGTACACATGAACATCTAGGACTATCTTTTGCAACATTTCTTACCAATGAAAATTATGAATTTCCGTTTGAAAAAAGGGTTAAGCCCATGCATGTCTCTACGTGACAGAAACTATTATTTAGGCCCTTTTTTTTGGCTTGGCCTCTGTAGCCCATTAAAATGGCATGCTTACCAACTCCGGGCCTGCTTTTGCGACAGATGCACTTGGAAAATTGGCATCTGCAAGAACAATCTCGTCACCATGTCCCATTCTTGCAAGGACTGACAATAATTCTGGAGAGAGAATACGAGGGATGTTTTTGAGCACTACCATCTTGCCTTTTTTTCTATCCACTATCCACCACGTCCAAGTTCCTCCACAGCACAAGCAGCAGTGAGCAGTCTGTTGTCTTGTGACATCCTCCTGCGCCGCGGAAGTTGTAAATCTGCTTCTCAACAGATTTACAACTTTGCTGTACGGGGGCTATTGCCAAAGACTTTTGAGAACGTCAATAGTTATAGGAAAGAAAGAAAGGCATACTTCCGACTTGCAACTTGCGGATACATGCGGTATGCAAAAATCCCGAAAAAATGTATAACACCATCGTGCTATGTTCTAGGCTATTCAAGAATTAAATAGAAATTTGAAGAGGCTTGTACGTATGGCTTGTACAATGCAATGCACAGCCCAAAGAAAGTTGCCCCCAGAGCTTCTCGAAATTTTATCGTATACCTAGAGGTGGAAATTACAGAGATTTTGCTCACTTTTAGCATGCTTTGTGGAAATGTTCCTTCATTGCGCCTTCCGAAAGATCTCGTACACCTTTGGCAAAAATTCTCTCGTTTTCAAGAAAAATCCATCAAAAATCCGTAAAAATCCTTTTGTTCTAAACAAATCTCGTACTCTTTTTTCTTAGGAGTGAAGTGAAATGCCCCTCGGCAATAGGCTGTACACGTAGTTCTTTTTCTTAGAAACACCGCACGAGAAGCTCAACTCTTCGCAACCCTCAAATCACCAAAGATTAAGAATCCAGTACTGGGAAATGGTTTTTTCTATTCGAAACCATATCAGATCTGATCAGATTTGAAAAAATAAGAATATTTTGAGAATATACTCAGGCTCAAAAAGAAAATTTGTTAAGAATATCGAGACTGGACAAAATTTATAGTATTCTTATCTTATATAAAAAAGAGTGTACATGGCCAAAGCTAATGTTCAGAAAAAAAAAACTGAAAAGAAGGTTTAAAATACCCATAGTTAACGAAACAAGAACGATAAGAAATACATTTTTGAAATACAATACAATACTGTTTCCCCCATTTCTTGTATCCTAGAACTCCAAACGTACTTGAGTGATGTCTAAACATGGGAAAGGTACATCTCACTGTAGAAAAATGACACCCCCGTCTTCAGATTTTTGGACACATCCAAGGGGTCTGGAAATAGCCGTTTCTCTTTGCCGCGCATTTCAGACTGACAACGATAATGGAATAGGCCTAAGCCGCAATGGGAAGCTGACTGATCTGTGGAAGCTGACACAGATAGTTTTTTTGCTGCTCAGTTTGCAATAGAACGATGGAGGGAGATCGCATCCTTCGAACGATCCTGAACAAGGCTGTTTGCCCCTCGCTCGCAAAAGATGTGGAGGTATGTGTTGCTTGAAAGACAAGACAATTGTTTTGGGTTAAAGCTGTGGAATGAAATTGTTGTCAAAATGGAATAGTCTATAAGGCCCTAAGCCTAGTGGAGCAGTTTCGGGTATTATGGAACACTTAACGGAAAAAAATTAATTGTCAGCATAATTCATGACACATTTGGCCACAATTGGTATTAGCAATTAGGCCTAAGCATGCTCTATGTTTCATAGCAGTACGCTCTGATTCTGAAACGTTGGTTAATTACAGCAGCCTAACATCAACAAAAATATGACAAAAGAGGCATGGAGACTTGCATCAAGTTTCTTTCTCATCCCCAGGCCCCTGCTGAGCTTCATTTCCTGAATAATGTCCCAAAATACCCGCCGACATCCCATAATACCCGAAACTACTCTAGTCTATAGCAATTAATTTGTGCCAGACAGATAGGCTAGATGAGAAACTTTTTGCAAAAATTTTGCATAATTTTGTTAAAGTTAGTTGACGGAGCTAAGTAGAGGCAATCTATAAATAGGACAAAGAAACGCCTTCGCACGTAATTGC
>REGL01000295.1:155203-175578 GCA_004194395.1 Aurelia aurita complex sp. Pacific
ACATTCGAAAATTCTACAAGATGTAGCAAAATATCCGTTCGATTTTAATTCTTTTCAGAATAGCTAAAAGGTCTATTGAGGAACTCAGTGCTGACCTTTGTTTAAAGTCAGAATTCATATTTGATTATATCCCATATTTCAAGCAAAATGTTTGATCTGTAAGCTGTAGTAATGGAAATTGTTTTGGATTTTTCAAGAGCATCCTAAACTCTTTTGTCTGAAATATTGAATCGAATCTTTTCCGTCCTAAACACCTTAATGTTTAATGTAAGATTAGATGAAATTGAAATATCTTCTCCATTTATAAAACCACGATTTGCTTTGTTTCAGAAATCCAAGCTGGAGCACTGACGTAAAAGATTTAGTCAGTTTTATCATTGAAAGATTTGAGGAAACTGACAACGTGTTTGTTTCATGGGCGTTACTTGAATATGCTTCGTTGCCTGCTGATATCATTAGCCTAAGCAAAAGGTAAGTATCCTCAAGATTTGGTTTCACGATTATCTTTTCTTCATAACAGAAGAAAGAAATATGGCACCAATGAAAACAGGAATTAACAAGGAGTTTGCACTGGTATGAAGTGCAAACTGTTTAAAGAGTAAATTTTCTTGTCCTTTTCTAGCGTGCTATGAACTGTTTGCCATTGAAAATTTTGCAAATTTCAAGTTCTAATACTTAGAGTTGAAGACTTTCCCGAACACAATTCACTTTTTCCAGTTCAGTTCATGTTTTGAAAGTCGTAATACTATTCACTTATGACATACACAACAGAGATGATTTATTTAGTACATTATAGGGCTGCCTCTACATTTAGGGAAGTTCTCAAAGGAAGGCCTCTCTCGAAAGGTAAGCGATTCACCGAAAAACACTCGCTATGCTGAAACAAGAGTTAGAATTTCTTGGAACGAACTTATGATCAATTTTATGCTATTGCAATCATTAGAAATGTTAGGGGAAGTCATATGTAGGCTTTTCCTCAGAGGCATATTTCAATTTTTATACAATTTTCGCGCAAAATAGATACCAACGCTATACGATTTATCATCTCATTTCATTTCCTCAAAAAATGTTTACAAAACGTATCATTTTATACCAAGAATGAAGCTTTGCAATGAAGCAATTGTACTTTTGGAAGAGGAAACAGCAAAGGATGATGTCACAAATTGTAGCCAAGATCTACTTGCAATGGCCTATTTCTATCTTGGATGTTTTCAGCATAAAAGTGCTGTTGTTAAATCAAGGACTGCCACACTAGAGAATAAAGATTCTGAAATGTGTGAACCTGGTGATTCAAATGGTTGTCCTTCCAAGGTTTGTTTTTGTGTAAAACGTTTCTTCAGCAATCAACTAAAATGTAATTGAACAATCATATTTCTCATCTGTGGTTTTTCAACTTTGATGATATTGACCAAATCTACAGGGTGTTTCAGAAAAACGCAACCCCAAATATAATTTAGAATCTTAAAAAAAATGATAAGATTTTGGTAGATGTGATGTATACCGTCTGAAAGTACGATCTTTCTCCCTTCTTTTCTGGTGATATGCAGTTTGGATACATAGAAATAAAACTGCTTTTTGCGCTAAAGGTTGGATTAAAAATCTTCATCAGTAATCAGTTTGGATACATTGATAGAATTATTCATCATTTAATTGATATTTTAGTATGAATGGCTTATTTCAAATCCACCATGCTATAAGAGCAAAATTTTTTTACTATGAAAAATTGCGAAACAGACTTTGTCAAATCTTTTCATGCCTATAAGCACTTTAGGGGATGATAATTTTATAAATAAATGATTCGAGTATCAAAAATAGGTGAGATGTGTTTTGAACATCTCCGCTATTTTTGGTACCCAAATCATTTATTTATAAAATCATCGTTTATTTGCTATAGTACCACATGCAACAAACATATTTTTACTTTAGGTGATGCCCTAAGGTTGGAAAAAGACAAATTTATTCCCAGAAGATGAATTTATTAAGAATGATAAAATAAGGTCTAGTAAAGATAGATTTTTTGTCTATGTAAATATCCTTTGATTTTCCGGCATCTAAAATAGGCCATACTTACGAAAACGTCAATGAAATGATAAATAATTGAATTGATATGCTAAACCTGGATATCATTGGAAAGAAAATAGATTATGCTTTCAGATTGGTATGCATCAGATTGATTCAAATGTTATCATTTCCTCAAGAATCTCGAATAAAGTTGGGTTGCATTTTTTCTGAAACACCCTGTATAATCTAGGTTTAGTACCGGGTGTCTAAAAAAAAGTACCCCCTTTTGACTCAACAAGGCAGCAATACGATAATATTTCGGGACTTTTTGAATTCATGGCTACATTTGTTAGTCTTCAACTTAGATGCACATACCTTGCATTTGGAAATCCGCCACCAAACACCGGAGATATGAGTTCACAAGGTCAAAATTTGGAGTGCACCTGAAACCAGAGGTTTTGAGAAACGGCCTAGCCATAATTTGACAACAAACAGGCATTTTGCAAACGAATTTTCGACTTTGACTTTGACCTTTACTTTTTATTTTTGAAAAGATTTATACCTTGAATTACTTCAATTGTGCTTGCAGTGATTTTTCTTTTGAGGAAACGGTCCTTGCATTGTATTCGATCCCAAGTGTTTTATATTAAAGAAGAGGAAAAAGAGCACATGCACGCTTATTTTGGAGATGTGGCACGATTTTATGGCTCTTACCACATTTTTACTAAATTTGTTTAATCAGTGCCATGTCCATGCATCTTTTATTCTTTTCAAAAGGAAAACACGGAAACATAAAGTCTACAGGTACTTTGGAAAATGTCCACGATACAAATCATGACTAGGCCCTTTTTCAAAACCTCTGGTTTTGGGTGCACTGTAAATTTTGACTTTGCGAACCTGTGTCTCCGGTGTTTGGTGGACGATTTCTAAATGCAAGGTTCGTGCATCTAAGTTGAACATTGATAAATTTAGCTGTGAAGTCGGGGAGCAATGATATCTTATTGCTTGGTTCCTATTTCCAGTCAAAAGGGCGTACTTTTTTCTGAGACACCCGGTAGATTTAGTTGGATCTAACCTATACACAGTTACTGAAGATGCTGAAAATCGAAACGTTTAATTAAGCCTTTCTGAATTATCTTTTAAAAATATTCTTTCATGCTACCGTGAATTGCCTTTTGAGTTATCGTAGCCTATGATTTATATATACTTAATACTGTCTGCATGTTTGTCAATACTCAAATATTGCGATGGAGTTCGTACAAGAGTTTTGAAACTGCCTTTGACTAGATACTGATTTTCATTCTGGTATTATAAAGTATTAGTAGGATTCTATTCAATTCATAAAAGCATCCATTCTGCTTGAGATCGACTTTCTCTAAAATTGGCAAAATGAAAATGAAACATTTTTGTCGGCTCACGTTTTATAATCGGATTTCTTGACTGAAAATGAAGCCATGTTTGGAAGTAGGCAATATTTCGGTCCATTTAGATCTTCGAATTGCCTGTGTTTAGATCACGCCACTGTGCATTTCAGTTTCCTTTTACTTTTTGCTCTCGTTACTTTTCTAGTCAGAAGAACCTGAGTCGATAGATTTCATAGCTTCATTCAATACATCGATGGATGTATGGACACTTTTGATTCAAGCAATTTTCACTGACAAAAATCCTTCCATGGTAAGTTTGTTGTTTATAAGTGGCACTGTATTGGTTGTTGTATGACACAGTTAATGTTGGAAAACATATGCAAGCGGGGATGGCTCAGTGCCAATCTTAAGGTTGGTGGTTCGAGTCTCCGCCCTGCCGAACCTGCTACAAAGTGTGAGGAGAGTCGCCAACTCTCTGTAATTCCAGGCTAAAGGAATCACGAGGTGTGGCCACATCGAGAGGAAGGACCAGGATGCTGCTTCGATAAGCTCAGCTTCTCAGCGTCCTCAAACTACCTTCGGATGCTAGGTAGAAATGCATAGAAAAAAAAACAAGTTCATAAAGTATGCTATTACTGATGAAGTTTGCATGTATATGTTTTCTTGGAGCATTCGTCAACATGGGAATGTTTCAGTGGGCAAAGTCAAGGGACACCTGACCGTATGCACAGTAGTTGGAGAAATTCAAAGAAATCTTATTTTCACTGGAAAATCCTTGCAAATATTGTAATAACTCGTTCAATTTTGAATTTGTTGAAAGTCATTTAGTGACTTTGCTCATTTCGTTACATTTGCAAAATATTTGCTATTCCATGCCCATGTTAGAGAATAAAGATAATCTAGCACCTGGTACCTGCTTTGAATTTGCTATTTGTGCGCAATAAATTTTTGCCTGGTGATAAATGTTACGGTCCAGGTTATTTTGAATCTGATTAAGCCCTCCCTCAGTGATCATCCTCTATTAGATCTTTTGCTTCGAGGACAATTGACGTATTAGTTTCTTGTTGATTTTTCATGCACCTAACCATTCAAAAGCGTCGGTAATTGACTCCAATCGGCTCAAGATCAAATCAAATATCAAAATTTAAGCTAATGTCGACCTAATGTTTTAAAATGTGTACCATAAGCACGACCGAACATACTTCTCCAAAGCTTGAAATTGCAAAGGTACACTTGAACCTTTGCAAGGATTGTGTTTTTTAAAGTCACCAATAGCTGTCCTAACTGTATTTTATAAGGTCTGAAAACACGTGAACGAGGTATGTAAGTAAGGAGGTCAAACTTTACCTGTTAAAACTGTTTCTCTTTACATCAGTGTGCCGTAATCTTATCAAAATATTTGATCTTTATTTTCAGGTCGAAGAGACATTTAGCTCATTGCACAAGGCATCAAACTGTCTATTGTATATTGGTATCGTTTATTCTCTAAATCGACAGGTAAGGAACTAAATGCCTTCCTCCACTAGTATTACTTTTGGTAGGTGATCAGCACGTTTGTCTAGGGTACATGATCTGTTTCGCACAAGACAAATGCGCTTGCGCCGACGAAAACTACTGCAGTGGATATCGGCCTCAATTACGCTTGGACACATAAACTATGTCATACAAAGGAACCATCTCCCAATGGTTTTTTGGTCACCTCGCAGTAAAGCATCTGATCTATTCCGCAAAGAAACATGCCAATTATTTTGGATTTGGCTAGTTGTTTGTCTTTCGAACTTCGTATAACTTAGTATAACCGCCATTATTAAAAAGTATCAGAGAAAATCGAATGGCTTCGTTTCTATGCGCAATTTTCAAGTTTTGTATCATAAACCATACACCCAACCATGTCTTCTTGATGATGATGTGGCACTCGTTTGCAGGATCCCCCCCCCCCCCTCCATCACATCACTATGGCTGTATCAGCTCCATTTTATTTCAGACATTTCATTTCATTTTGATCCTCAAAAATCTCTCATTCAAACAAGATTCTTTCACGTTAAACTGCTCTCGAATTTCAATGAGATCATAACCATTTTTGTACATGCACGAGGCCCAATTGACGAAATTATGTCTCGTTCAATTCCTACCCTGACCATCCCCCCTCGGGCAACCCATGGGTCAACTATATTGTTAGGTGCAAATGCCTGGGAGCGGGGAAAATATTGTCAGCGAATGCTTAGGGGCTGGGCATTGAGAACATGCCATATCCCCTTAACTGTATAAGCAAGAGCTCCTGATATTGTCAAATTTGACAATGAAATGGCCCAGGGGCCGGCAACAAATTCACTTTCAAATGCCCAGGGGTAAGGGAATATGTTTGAGCAAACACCCGGGGGTGTCACGGGGGGAGGGGTGGTCAGGGTAGGAATTAAACGAGACATTGCACATGTTTGATAATGAATAAGTTTCTTTGCTGTAGCACAATCGCTCATGCCACGGTAGTGGAAATCTGTAGAATTTACTGAGAAGCCATGAAAAATGGCAGCATTGTCTCCTAGACACTCCTATTCAAGAATAGACTTGGTTTGAATACTTATCCTAAGTCAGCATATGCGTCACAAAAGTTCTCGTTTCTTCGTAGAGGCTCAATGCAATCCATGCCCTCCATTTAACAGCTCTCCTTGCAGAACTCAGTGCAGTACAAACCAACAACACTCCAGATTCAGTGGATACAAGACTGAATGCGTCATTAGAGATGTCTCGTTTGCTTGCTGAACTGTTTGACTTTCCAAGTGCCAGCAATGTACTGAGCAAGGTCACTGCTTCGACGACAAAAAACTCGTCTTGCTTTGTCCAGCGGCAAATTGCAGAAGCATCTCTGCTTATAAGAGCTGGTGAGGTATGAACTGCAATTTAACTTTGTTTTCTTTTGTATATTATCATAAAGTATGAGAATGTACAAAGTAAGAACAACAGTTAAACTGAAATAAAGGAGAAAACATGTGTCGTTTGTAGTGAGAAAGGACACAAGGTCATTGAGTTTCCATTACGAACGGCACCTGCAACAATTTAATACAAGAATGATATTGATAGATACCTAGTTCTTTGGCTGTTAGTTAGATTAACGCTTCAGTTTTGACTATCGGCTAATTACGTTTTATTTTGCAATGGTGACAACGTGTTATTTTACAGCTCGCCAAATGTTTGAATCACCTGGCATGATCTTATTAAACTGAGTTAAGCTTGCTATAAACAACAAATGCTAGTTAAACTAGCTTAGGTAAAGCGTGGAAAAATAGAATAGGAGGAATCTTGACAATTTCCAACCAAAAAAGAAAGCCAGCTGTGTGAAAATATTATCTCGTTGGAAAGCTAGAGTGTATGCTGATTTTGACCCAAACAAAGTTCGAAAAATCTCTAAGAATATCTCTGGTTTTTATTTCAGCATCATAAAGCACAGAGTATTCTAGAAAATACTCTATGTGACAAGGTGGTTTTGCAAAAGACACCGAAATCATTCTTCTTAAAGGCAGATGCATTGCTGGTCTTTGCTTTGTGTCAAGAATACCCTGGAAATACATCTGATGTTCAAGGTATATTCTTTGTCTGTGCGCAGTGTCTTTTTCGAGACAATGTTAAACCATTTGTCAATTAAATTACCGTGTTTATACCGATACCGTAATTTTGATTCAGTTTAATTTATTAGTCATACTTTGACGAATACGCGAGCTACAATGGCCTCAGGGTGCTAAATATCTTGTCATTCTGTGTGTTTGAATCTTTTCAGCATAGTCTGATTTGTATAACTCTTTACCGCGATTCTTGTCTGTTGAATTTAATGCAATAATTCAGTTACCGATTGCTGCCCAAAAGTGCTTCCTGCTTTGGCAGATCACGTATTAACGCATGAGCTATTTGAAATTATTTCAAGTTCAGAATTCAGCTGAAATCACACTTAGTGCGTTTTTAGTGATTTTATTGAATGCAGGTTTCGTATTTATTTGCTTCCTGACGATATATTATTTCAAACATAAAGACTTCATACAGCTTATCACCAATCCTCGTTTTAATTATCTAATATACGTGGAAAAGTTGTCCGAATATAAAGGATTATTGGGAGGACATCAGTTGTTCTTAAAGGTGGTCATCAAAGTTGATTTTAGGGTTGTGTACAGGGTGTCCCAACAAAATTGTGCCTCGTTTGCCTAAAGATTGCAACAAAAGGACAAAAGATTCTCGCCAATATTTTATACGAAGTTGCTCTTCAGATGTTCAAATAAAGTTTGCTGCCATCCTCGTAAAAATCCGTTGAAAAATGATGGAGTTATGACCTTCAGGCTACCAAATTTGCTCGATGACTGAAACCAGCGGTTGACCATTTTGTCTGACTATTTACAGTGATAAGTAGCTTTACGTGAGGTAAGAAATAATTTCTGTGAGGTCAGAAATAGTGGAACTCTCTGAGGATTATCGGAATTTTCACGAGAGCTATGACGTTAGAGGCTGCTGTTTCATTTTCCATCCATGAAGCTATTTATCGCTGCAAAATAGTAAGACCGCTGGTTTCAGTCATGGGGCAAATTTTGTCTCCTGAAGATCACAGCTCCGTCATTTTTCAACGGATTTTGATAGGGATGGTAGCAAACTTTATTTGAATATCTGAAGAGCAACATCATGCAAAAATTTTGCGAAAATCTTTTGCCGTCTTGTCGCAATCTTCAGGCAAACAGGGCACAATTTTTTTGGTGTAGTTTGTATTTTTCTTCTTCATCTCCAGATCATCATCCTCTGGTCATTGCCCAAGAAGCTTTGAAGATCTTGCGAAATTTGCTGGCCTTGTATCTTGATACTAAAGATGACAGTCTGTTGGGAAGGGAGCCTTCATCCAGCAAACACAAGAATGAAAAGCAAGGTAATTTGACGTACTCAGGGATGCTTACTGTCTTGCATGTACTCAGGGAGAGAGCTATGGAGTGCAATGAATATTTCATTGAGACTTGATTTGTTTAATTTTACAATTAATGACTGCGATGGAGATTGTGCCACTTCTTGTGCTGAAATCACACAATTATGTGAATACTGGTAGAGCATTCTAGAAGATTGTGACAATGTAAAATTATATGGAAATGGAAAATGGGTTGCAGAAAGGGGCTTGTTCAAATTTTCTTTCAATTCTATCGTTATTAAATTTCTTTATTGTTTTAATTTTTAACTGGAAAACTTCAAGTTCATAAATTACCAAAGTCAAGAAAATACTGCCGGAAAGGGTTCTGCTGATATTTTGTATTTTATTTCACACTCTGACAAGGGTTAAATGTATTGTTTACAGATAACACAATAACATGAGCCATTTTCAAATGTAGGAAAAATGCGAAAACAACGCAAGAACGATAACATTTTCTTCTTTTAAATTCTTTCAAAATTCATGTGATTTTGACATTTTTGGAGAAAAAAAATGCTGTACGGTAGCATAGGTTTCAAATCTTTAAAAAGGTGGGTGTAAAATTATATGACCTATTTCTTTAAACTGAACGGCTCCAAAGAAAATGTTTCTACTTTGCTATAAGTCTACCGTTGGACTGTTAAAAGATTTCGACAGTTTCAGAATTATAGCGGTTTTCTTCTTTTCTAAGAAATCAAGGAAAATCTTGAAAAAATCTTAAAACCATCGTAAATTTTAACTTTGTCGATGAAACATGAAATAATGTTCAAGAAAACCATAGTTTATGAATGTCTACAATGCGGTAGCAACCAAAAGTCTGTCATTTTTCTTGTTTACGATTTAGAAATGTGATGACGTCACATCCTCAAATGAATTGAAATATAAAATACGCTGTAATTTCGAAAGAATGGAAGATTTCTGAAAAGTCCAACGGTAGAATTATCGATAAGTAGCCAAACTTTCTTTCAAGCCATTCCATTAAACGAAATGGGTCATACAATTTTACACCAACCTTTTACACCGATTTGAAGATTTGGAACCTATGCTCTGTACGGTTGTGTTTTTGAAGCAATCCCTTTTTCGACTTTCGCGTGACACAAATCAGTAACCACTTATCCGACTGGCTAAAACAATGTCTTAAACTCTAAGCTTTTGGAACACCCTGTTTACGGCCTGATCTGATATCAGAAGATGACATCATCTCACATTTCGTAGAATTGATATCTGTGACCCCCTGGATAGTGCTTGATCGACTACTGGACTGCCTGCTTTACATTGCACAAAGATACAAGATGCAAGGGTGTATCCCGGAGGCAAGATGTCATGTCAAAGAAGGACTGATGCTTTGCGATGAGTTTTCATTGCAGGAAAGGTATGTAGGCAGCTCTAAACAGCCTTATTTGCCAATTTTAGCCTTTCAAAAAGATAAGCAGTAGGTGGAAATACTAGTTGGCCTTTCATCTATCAGCCCAAAAGAGACATTTTGAAGATTGATCTTGTAATCAAATTTTATTAATTTTGCAAACTTGTCTACAATTTTGTCGACACTCAGTAAATAATTTGAGACTAGCACGGAACAGGTCTCAATTGTATCTCCTAAAGGTACTCTGGAGCACCCCTTATGGCTTTCAGCACCATATTCATCTATCCATCCATCAATCCATTTATCCATTCATTCATTCATTCATTCATTCATTCATTCATTCATTCATTCATTCATTCATTCATTCATTTATTTTACATTCTTTAACCACTGTTGCCCCATCAGTCGAGAATGTCTGTTTTTCAGGAAGCCGTGCCTTTCCTACTTTCTAAGGTACCCTAATGATACCTGATAATGTGCTCCAGTGTACTCTATAGAAAAAAAGTTAGTATTCAACTATCCCCGAGGCCGAGGTTCTCTAGAGCACTTCTGGAAATCACCTTCTCTCTGTGAGTTTATTTGTTATATATTTCTTTTCTATGAGCAGAAAATCGGAGTTCCTGATCGAAGAAGCAGAAGCAGGAATCATATCTCATGAAGCAGATAAAACAGAGAATGCATTGAAAGAGGTTTCACAAATGTTACTAGATAAAACCATGGACAACAGTAATAAGTATGAAATACCACCGTTTCATCGTCATGCACTTGGTTGCACATGTGAATTTTGTGCGGACGTTTTTCTGCCGAAAGTCTGCTTGAATTGTTTGATTTTAAGACGAAAGCTAAGGCATATCAAGACTGGAAATGTAGATTGTCAAGCAAAGAGAGTATCTATTGAAGTAGTGTTGAAATCAGCCATGGAGAAAGCGAAATCTTCTGTCAAAGATCTCAGAGCTGTTTTGACATTAGGGATGAGTAAAAAGAAAAAGAAAGTGACTTTTGAGGATCAGGATGTGAAAGACACAGACTTGAATATGAAAGAATTGCTTAAGGATAGCAGTGTGTTTGATCTAGATGCAGTTGAAATAACGAAGTTGATTTATTCTGCAGAGAATATTGAGTTGATCTGCCTTGATTGCAAAGATGCTGTTCGTAGCGCTGAAGATAAAATGCTTGAGAAACTTGACATGGCTTTACGAGAGATAAGATCGAGTAAATACTGGACGCTAATATGCCGAAATTTTAGGGGCTTCGTCGTTATGATTTTGCAACATAAAGCTGACTTACTGCTAAAAACTGAGAGAGGGATAAATGCAATTGACTCGCTTTGGAATGTTAGCAGCGATAAAGTGTCGATGGATGAATCGAAGCAGGATTGCAAAGTTGATGGAAGTTGTGAAAGCGAAAGGACAGAAGCTAATGGTGAAGCTGCTTGTCAGAAACCAAAGAGAAGCCAGAAGAAAAGCACACGTGGAAGGAAAGCAAAGGGAACGAAGAAAACTGCCAAGTCATCTTGTCAAAATGAAGAACACGGTGAACTGCATAATGGGAGGAGCTGTGTTTCTATGAAAGACGAGATCCAGGGGAAAGGTATTTATAATGAAATTCTATCATTTTAGATCGATGAAAATCTTGTTTATGTCAAAAAGACCGTTTGTTTTTCCAAACTGATATGGTTTGCTTGCTGAAAACCAGTTCAGAGCGACCTGATATTGAAAAGCTGGAAATATCTTAGGCCATCGTTAACTGTGATTTGGCTATTTTTAATTTTGCCCACGAACAATAAATTGAGGATGATGATGATGATGATGATGATGATGATGATGATGATGATGATGATGATGATGATGATGATGATGATGATGATGATGATGATGATGATGATGATGATGATGATGATGATGATGCTGATGATGATGCTGATGATGATGATGATGATGATGATGATGATGATGATGATGATGATGATGATGATGATGATGATGATGATGATGATGATGATGATGATGATGATGATGATGATGATGATGATGATGATGATGATGATGATGATGATGATGATGATGATGATGATGATGATGATGATGATGATGATGATGATGATGATGATGATGATGATGATGATGATGATGATGATGATGATGATGATGATGATGATGATGATGATGATGATGATGATGATGATGATGATGATGATGATGATGATGATGATGATGATGATGATGATGATGATGATGATGATGATGATGATGATGATGATGATGATGATGATGATGATGATGATGATGATGATGATGATGATGATGATGATGATGATGATGATGATGATGATGATGATGATGATGATGATGATGATGATGATGATGATGATGATGATGATGATGATGATGATGATGATGATGATGATGATGATGATGATGATGATGATGATGATGATGATGATGATGATGATGATGATGATGATGATGATGATGATGATGATGATGATGATGATGATGATGATGATGATGATGATGATGATGATGAACTGTTTGTGAGGACCGACTACTCAAATAAACCTGGCAGCAATTTTGCCCTTTTTTACTTTTATCATCTCAACAATTATACAACATTTGACACGAAGAATTTGGTAATTGAATCCCCTGTGTTGTGGTAGCTATCATGATTTACAGATTTTAAATCTGGAAAATGAGGTATTGCTTTTAAGCACTTGCATTAGCTATGAGTATTTACCAATCTTTAGCTTTTAGAAGGACAAGAAAGATCTGGTTCCAAAGATTGCTATCTGATTTGTTTTGTATTTCAGATGAAATGATCAAGAAACTCAATGAGATTTGCGCAGAAGCATTATCTGTCCTTGTTTCTGATCTTGACTGTATGTTAATCAAGAAATTCTATCAAATATTGAGTCTCGTTTCTGGCTATCGAGATCTTCACCAAACAGTGTATCTAGAACAACTTGCCTTTTCGAGGTCGCTGCATCAGCAGTTACTTGTGCGGACACTAAAGAACACGAGGTGAGTTTCAAGAAATTAGTGTACCTGGTGGGTTAAAAAAAGACTTCAAATTCAAATTCAACTTGAATTGTTTGTAACTTCCTCTTTAAAATAAATCAACGGGGTTAAAAGCAACTTAGCTAGGGGGACTGGGTCCATCTAAATATAACCTATTGTATTTGATGTTCTTGATCGATGAAAACAAAAGGAAGATTATTGGCGCCTGCCGTTCTTTCGTGCTATGTTTAGATTATGTCGCTATATCTCCGTTCATTTACTTTAAGTATCAATCATTGTTTTCTTTAAATTTTGACAGGGCTTCTCTTGATAGCAGCTTACGTTATAACTGATTAACTTACTTGTAAAAATAAAGTATTATTATTATTTCTATTATTACTGTTTGAAAATATGTTATGCGCAGAATATGCGAGGTATTGGAATGAATCAAAATTTAGTTGATAGCCGAAAGGTGGAAGTTTTTTTTATTTTCAACCTGTTTCTCTAATTTGTTCACGGAAAATCCGTAACTTCGAAATGCGTAAATAGTGGCCTAGAACCCTCAATCAAAATTGTAAATATCCAATCTTACCTATATCTTGAATGCTCAGAAACGGAAGCAAAATCACAAAAAATACTTTAGACTCTCAGTTGTCAATCAAACTTCGATTAATTCAAATACCCCAGCAAATATTCAAACAGTTGAATTTCTCTTTAGTCCATCCAGTTCAGTATTCGAAAAAAAATTTATTCACATTTGAATTTTTTACAATATATCTTGCATTCTACTATGCTTTTCTAATTACTATACAACACTAAAGATGCGATACCATGAGGAGCGAAAGACAATGACTACCCCATGACCAATATACAAAGACACGAAATGTTAAGCTGTATACAGTCACATTACGAAGCAACTAAAAATTAATGGATACTATACTAGATTCTGTCTCATATCAGATGTCAGGTTAGGGTTGCGATGGATTTAATGATGTCACGAGCGCAACTCATTCTTATATGAAAAATGTTGATATTCGAAAATCGTTGAAGCAAGATTTTAGTTGATTCTCACGCAAGACTAACACTTCATATATGAAGGACGGTTTTTCCTACGGCAGAAGCCGTTTTAGAAAAGGCTCTACAATAAAAACACGCATTACAAGAACTAATTAAAATGATACTATATCTTAATTAGCCATATTCTCCTTCATAGGAAAAAGACCAAAGAGAAACCAACAGTAAGTGCCTTCCTATTTCCTACAATAGAGAAGTTTAGTTTGAATTTCCTGCCCGTAAACTAGCTTCTTGTTGATGTAACAGCGTTTCGTTGATGTGTAAGGACATTGATCGCACACCCATTACAGTTATCTCATATTGCAGTGTATTTTCGTAAATGGTCCATTCCTTTTTGCAGAGAAAAGTTACAACATGATAGACAAAAGATTAAAGCATACTTAAAAGGAAACATATGATTTACTCACCTAATATATGTTGTTTTGTGCAATATGTTGTTTTGACTGCCCCCTAAACCGCCTGCGCATAGTACTTCACAATGCACTGTGTTATCGCAGGGAAATAAGTCGCTTTTCCCCTATGTTCCACAGTAATAAACAGTGTTCCACTGTGATAACGCAGTGCACTGCCAAGCACTATGCGAAAGTGGTCAAGGAGGCGGTCAAAACAATACATTGCTCCAAAACATGCACATTAGGTGAGTAAAGAAACCTGAAGCCTAATGGATCAAGGAGAGATGCCCATTTTTAATGAGGTACTGGTACAGCTGGTCGAATGGAAACTTCTCGTGCCTTTGGATTCAACCTCTAAAAAGGCAACTTTCAAGTTTTCTCCATAAGAAGTATTTCAGAGCAGGGTGACTGCTGTATTATGGCAGCCTTCTTTCCACAGAAGTAGACAATCTGTGTGATTATTACCTGTGGATTTATTTATCTGCTAGACTGAGAAACCTGCTGCTACTAATGACGATCAACTGGAAATGGCGTCCAGCATTCTTCAAAACACCAGTGACGTATTTGCTTTCAAAAATCACCAGATTCTTAACCAACAACTGGCAGACAACTTGCCGAAAGGTATGAAGTTTTTCTTTGCAATTTTATACATTAATTATACGCTTTTTTCTGTTTACTGTACACGTGAAAAATATTTGAATTGATTGGTTGAAGGATTTCAAAGTATTATTACCGTTCTTGGTGGGGTATGGTTAGGGGTTAGGGGTTGGGGGTAGGTGGGGTTAGGAGCAATAGTATTAAGTACCGTTCTTGGTGGAGGCCAGATTTCCTTATCTCTTCCTACGCCAAGAGCGGTACAGTATATACGTATTCAGATTAGTTAGTTTATTATTTATTATGAATTGTAAAAAGAATTATTAAACCTCGTACTCTCTTTGGAAACTGACAAGCATTGCCACTGTTTGTTTTGTTTTTCGTAGATTTAACTCAATTTAAGTGCAACTTTAACACATGTAAATAGAAATATAGCTGCAGCAGGAGCTGCAGTGACATGTTGCTGGACTTGCCCAAGTCATGTTGCTGACTTAAGTGACATTACAAAATTATTTTCATGCAGGATGAAATTTGCCCGCCTTTATAAATATTGGGTGTCCCAAAAAAGTACCCCCATTTGAAAAATCATCACAATTTGATTACACGGCCGATCTTCAATTTTCTCTTTTGGCTAGTAGATCAAGGACCAAATTATTTTCCAAGACATAGCTGACCTTGCAATTGGTTTATAAATTAGCAAATTAGCTGTTTTTTAGGGCTACCTGGTTTTGAATCATACTTCAAAAAAGCACTGATGATTGCCAGATCAATCTTTTTGTGCATGTGATGCTTCTAGTTTAGTCATAAGTGACAGAAAAAGTGCTCACTATCATTGGAGACTTCAATGATAATACAAAATCTGGAAATTTTGACTCTTAAGCAAGATTGAGTATTTTGCTTGAAAACTATAGCTCAAAATAAGGTTTTTCAACGTGTAATTTTTCTACCTTGCTGTATCAAAAGCAAACATTTTGTCCTCTGTGCATAGTTTTGGGTCTTTGACAAAGCAACTCAAAAAGAAAATTTTATCAAAGGTTTGATAATCAATTTTTGATGAATTTTAAAGTGGGAGTCCTTTTTTGGGACACCCGGTACAAATATGGTTACAATGCATACTGTTGCTCAGGAGCTTTCAATGTCAAAAGGAAAGTATTGCAATCCTTTCAAAAGCATAGCCTATTAAAAAAATTAGCTGTTGACGTACAGTATCTTCTTGCTTGTTCAGAGCACATCATATAGATAGTACTTCACAAAGATTGGTTGAGAGGATGAAAATCGTTAACAAATATTGTTTTTCTTCAGATTGGCGAATCTGTTCTTTACGACTTTCAAACATCGGAAAGAGATGTTTAATCATAACAAGAATGCAAGCAGGAAAAGAACCATTGTTATTGAGGATTCCGATCATTGATCAAGAAGATGATGAATTGGAGGTTTGTTTTTGTGCTACGTTGAAATCCAAGAGTTTTGGACGTTTGAAGTCTACGTTAAATCTACGTTTTTGTGCTACGCTGAACAAGAACAGATTTTTTAACACACTAGCATGAGATGCTTTTGTTGACACCTGAATTCAAAGCGATTAGCGACTGCAGACAATGAAAGTTCTCTCAACCATAAATTCAAAAGAAACAAAGCCGCAAAAGTTTCTCTGAAACCCAAGTAGCTAGCGCGCTCGTCGTGCATTCCAGAAATTGTTTTTAAGAGCAAACATGAGCATATATCGAAAGAAGAAGGATATATCTACACATCTACTTCAGGCATTTTATTTTCTGGTGCAGAAGCCAAGCAATAAGTGTTTTCATTACACCCAAAAAATAAGAGAATTGAATGGCCTCCCAATCGGCTTATGAACCAAGCAAATTAAATGCCCGTGGCAAATGTGTAGATATATCCTTCTTCTTTCGATCTATGCTCATGTTTGCTCTTAAAAACAATTTCTGGAATGCAGAACAAACGAGCCAGCTACCTGGGTTTCAGGGAAACTTTTGTGGCTTTGCCTGTTTTGAATTACTGGTTGAGAGAATTTCCTTTGTCTGCGATGGCTAATCGCTTTGAATTGCGGTGTCAATCAAAGCCAACTTGTGCTGTTGTCTTACCAAATCTGTCCTTGTTGCTTCGTTGAAATCCAAGAGTTTCGGACGTTTGAAGTCTTTTAAATCCAACTGCCTTGCTTTAATTGGAAAGATTTAACTCATTTCAAAGAAACGTTATATCGATGAACCGTAAACAAGGAACTTGTTTCTAATTTGAAAAGTGTCCAAAATGTCTCTGCCCGAAGGGTCGAAAGTTTTCCGTCCGAAAATTTGGATTTTAGTAACTACAAGCTGAGGTGCTTGAAAATTCGTATTGCATGTAATTCCCAATAGTTTTGAAGTTTGAATGCATTGATCTCTGGTTGATTGTCGAAAAAGCGACTTTTTTACGATTGCACTTGTCTTAAGAAATACGAAAAATTTTTGAAGGATCCTTGACTTTGAAATGTGCGAAATTAGACAAGCCCCTGGTTTATCAAGAACTTAGCAATTTCAGAAGTTATCATCAGTCAGGGTAAATTACCTGATTTTTTGTAATTTATTCGTTTCAAGTACATGAGCGGGTTATAGAAATATCGGCATTTCAACGATTGATGTTTCCGTGGGCGTAATATCAATATTATTACTTTAATGCGGAATATGTTGTCAAACTTCCAAAATCATTGGAAATCCAATGAATGTGTTTTTAAACTTTGGAAACACTGTCAGAATGGTGCAGCTTCTTTGCTATGGATTGGTTGATGCCAATTTCGTTAAAGGGGCTCCGTCGCCAAACTGTAAGCAAACCTATAAACACCGCACGTGTCCATTGTTCATCTATTGTTTTCTACAATTTGGTTGTTGGCTTCACCCAAACCATCAAAAAGTGACTGTGTAAAATCCACTTATATCTGAGCCATCGTAAAAGGTATGAACGTTTTGTTTGTTTCTCTTTGAAGTGCAAGAATCTTTCTTCAAACAACGCTTTTATTTTGAAAAAAAGATGAAAGGCATGTGCGCTATTACCATTCAAAAATCTGCAAAATCATTATCTTGAACGAAATCTGGAGATGGAACCCCTTTGAAGTGAAACATAGAATATTAGAGTTGCGTGCGATTAAATGACACCTGGTTTCCACTGTGAAACGACCTTCAGTAACCGTTGATGTTATGAGGAAATGGCTGCTGTATGGAAAAGGTTTTATATAAACAAATTGTTTCTTGCAGGATTCAGCAGTAGGAGGACTGGTGCGTGATCTGGCGTCAGCATTTGTAACAGATCCTCTCGAAGAGCTCGAAGAAATACTCGAACAAAGTTTACGAAGTTTGGAGACAGAAGATGTCAAATCATGGTGGAACAATCGCAAAAAGTTAGATGCCAGATTAAAGGTTTGTTCATTTTAAAATCTTTCCTGTACACTTTTGCATCGCAGAATATAGATTGCGTATCTACCGGATGTACCAGGAAAAAGTTCCCACTTTTAAAGATTCATATCATCAAGAGATGGATTGGATTGGATTGGATTGGATTGGATTGGATTGGATTGGATTGGATTGGATTGGATGGATGGATTGGAATGAATCAATATTTGCTTGACAGCCAAAAGATCAAAGTATTTTTCTGATTTTTATCGCCTTCTTACAAGCATTGGAAATATTGGTAAATTCAAATTTAGAAAATATTTATGGTTCCAAAATGAGTGAAAATGCTTAAAATACATGATCAAATCATAAAGGACTCCTCGCTCAGAACAACAGAGAAAAACTAGTTCTCATGGGTAAGAGATATCGTCTCTCATTTATTGCCATGGGATTGAAAATCTTTAGGATCTGTTTGAGAATCTTATATCTTATTACTCTTAAGAGAGGTGAATCGCCCGTGTGTATTGTTCTGTGCGAGGAGAGTCCTAACGATTTAATCCAGTGTTTCAGGCCCCTTTTCAGTCTTGTTGAAAACATGAAGCTTTTGTAAAGTTGAATTTACCTATATTTGCAGTGCTCGTAAGAAGACGAGAAAAATTACAAAAAAACTTCGATCTTTTGGCTCTTAACTAGAATTTGAATCATTCAAATCCACGAAGTACTTGTTATGCTACGAATTTTTGAAAGTGGGAACTTTTTTCTAGCTCACCCGGTATGTATATCTCTAAGATTTTTTATCAGAACCATGGTCTTTCCTTCTTAAAATGTTGACTCTAGTTCTTAAAGGTTTCACTGTCATCTGGTATTTTTTCGGTTTTTGTAACACACAGTTCCAAATTTGCAGGAGTAACTTTGTGGAGAGCATTTTACGATCTATTTTCACGTTACCCGCTGTCGTGTGACTATCCTATGAACTACCAGTGCAAATTTGTGTATTTTAGCGTACATTGGCAAAGATAGAGAACACATGGCTTGGGCATTGGAAAGGAGTTCTTCTAGGTACTCATTTAGAAATTAATGAAGAAGCAAAAGTCGATTTAATCACAGAAGAGGTATGTAAAAAGATCAAAGAAGATTGCTGTGTGGATTTGCGGAGGAGCATCGTCAAGGTGATTTATTTTGATACCTATGTTGTAGTTTGTATTTACTGGTCAGTCACAGAAAGATTTTGAAGTTTACTGAAATGTACTACCAATTTCAGACAGAATTCAAAAATTTGACACCGAAGAACGCCACTAGTATTTGAAAAATGTCTTTGGTGTTTCCGCGACGTTGCACCTCACCGTGTTGATTCAAGTGTTACAGCAAGTACCCTCAAATAAGAAACCACTTTTAAATTGAGGCCTCATCAAGTTTCTTATTGACAGCGACTTTTTCGGAATCAGGGTCAAAGTTTCTTATACATAGGTACCGTCAAGTCAAATCAAGTCAAGCCAAGGTATATGACAGTACCGTGCATGCATGTGTATTAACATTACTGGTAGTAGTTTCAGTTGTTTCTTTGATCACTTTAGGCCTCATCAAGAATTGTTGTTGTTGTTGACAAAAGAAACTTTTCCTAAATTTTACCTACCTTCATAAAACGCAACCAGGACAAAAAACTGCTTGAGATTTCCCGAATTTTTTAGAGCAATCTACTCTCCAGATGTTTGGGAGTACAATTTTGGATGCCGGATAAAATATCTTCAGGATTGGCGGAGTTATTGCCTCTCCAATAGACAAAATCGGCGAAGGCTTGTCGAGACCTGTTTACGCCACTTCAAGTCAGGTGATAAAGCCTCTTGATAAAACCTCTTTTGAATTTTATAAGTTATTTCGCAACGAGCAAACTTGTGCCATGAATGTAAAAAGTAGTACAATACAGAAACTTCCCTAGAGTATTGCCACATGACTTGAAATGCGCGAACAAGCCTTTGTAGACTTTTTCAATTCACATAGAAACCGTAGGGGCATTGAATCTTCAATAAAAGAAATTTAGCGAAAGACAATAGCAAGAACAATTGAAAACACAGATTGTGGCGTTTTCGGGTCGTTCTTACAACAATCACTATTGTTATAACTATTGTCTCCCGGCCAGAATTTCTATTGTTCAAGGTTCAGTGCCTTATCGGTTTGATTGTGGCCATAACTCCACCAATCCTGGAGATATTTTAACCGGCATCCAAACTTTTACTCCCAAACATCTGGAGAGTAGATTGCTTTAAAAAAATTCGGGAAATCTCAAGCATTTTTT